>CAJDSM010001744.1:0-24105 GCA_903981925.1 Ostrea lurida
TTTTGATGCAGTCAATTTTAGAAAAATCTTGAGACATGAAGTTTTCCAAAAGCCCTTTGGAGTTTTTGAGAATCCACATCTGATTGACACCACTTCTGGAATATGTAGTGGAACAGTATCTCTGAAGTGACTCTTTAACAGCTGTTAGTAGTTTAGTTTAGTTAGTAGTAAGGATAGAGGCTTGGTAGAGCACTTACTGGAACCAGTGATGTATCTTTGTTTGTAAGGATTCTTATGTAATTTCGGAATCCAGTAAAGGCATGGTAATTCAAATTGATCCTGATTCTTTGGAATATGGAAAGTATTCAAAACAGGAAGTATTCAAAACAGAAGGTGATTTTGAAGAATTTCATCTTTAGTCAGATTGCTTAGGGAATAAATAGGATTCCCAGATGTTGAAGTAAACCCTAGTTCATTTAAAAGACAATATATATGTAAGGTTGAAGGACAAGTTTTTTGTTTTTATCCTGTAACAGGTTTTTTTTAAAAACAAATTCTGTACATCAACATGTAAAACTTTTATCCAGATTTTTCTACATGTTGACAAGACAACAACAATTCAATGGAGAAAAAAAATTCCTTGAAATGAATTAGGTACATAAAGTACGGATATGTACATGCACATGTATCTGCTATCACAATGTCTACGTGCGAGTAAACCTGTTCTTGTCAACATGTAGAAAAGTCCAGGATAAAATTAACCTTGTTTCTGACTTGATAATTTTAATAATTTGGCCCATATCTCAAAATATACATCACTGACCCTAACTTTTTATTGTATATTTTAGAGCTGCATACAACATTTTACAAATCAGCACTATATTCATTAAAAACTTGATATTTGAAAATAATTCATGGCTGTTCATATTTTCCTCAGTGCAAAAAGGTCATTTGATAGTACACAAGGCATAATTGGGCAAATGTTTCGAATCGCATATTTTATTTTAGCTATTTGGCATAGAATAAAATGAAAATTATTGTCATCTTTACATCTGGTATGGTTTGTTTGAGATTAATTATACCAAAGTTACAATTTAAGTGCAAAAGGGTCAACTTCATTGTGCCATTGCTCAATAAAATGCACACTGTTCCCCAATTTTCTTTGCTCAAATACTTAAAAGGTACTTCTCAAAATATTTTGATACATCCTTTGTGAGGAGTGACCTACTATGAGACGAATCCATTGATGTATTTAAAGCTAAACAACACACTTTTTCTTTACAAGTTAATCCGAGTGAAAAAAAAAATAGGGCATATCAGTTTGTGTCCATTGACACGATGTTAACTTCGCCTTTTTGTGTTTCTAACATCCAACGGTTTGACATATACGCAATAATTCAATATAATCCTAGCATTTCAGTATTTTACGGAAGTTAATATCAGCCATGTGTTTTTAGTACAAATTAAGTACAGATTTTTACGGAGGTCAGTACAAGTTATGTATTTCAGTACAGATGCTTGAGTTTTTTACGAAGGTCAATGTAAGCCTTGTATTTCTTGGAATGCTCCACAGTCTGAAACCTGTCTTTTCTCTTGGTGTACCCCAGAAATCGGCGAACATTGTCGTCAAAATTGGCCGCTTTCATGACTACACTCTCGAACTGCACCTGATCGCTGTTATATCCATAGAAAAAGCGGGGGTGGGAGGCTCGTGCCCCGGGGTACCCGTAGTCGGGATATGACATCTGGGAGGGGGTCCGGATGTCGGTATGCTTCATCTTGTACAGTCCCCTCATTAGTTCGTCCAATTTGAACCTCTGTCTCAGTTCCTTCAAAAGAATTTAACTAATGAGTAAGCATGGTCATTCATATCTACAAAAATAAATTTAAAAAATAGAAAAAATGAAATTCAACTAGTGAGTAAACTTTTATCATATAAATGTAGATTCATCCAGTCTCAATGAAATTCATTTCGTACTCCTTTTTTGTAAAAGTATTTCTCATTTTACAAAATGAAACATTTTTGATATAGCGTAATTTTCAGCGTTTAGAGAGAAGATTGGAGAGAGGAAGAGACAAGAGAGAGGAAGAAAGACAACGGGACATTAAGGGTAGTAAATAAAAAATGTATTATCTTGAACCTCACAGCAACTTAGTTCACAAAATAGATACGATCATATTCATATGGGATAAAACAATTAGAGATTTTCAATGAAACCACTCCAATCAATATTTTAATTTTCCCGACTAATGTGAAAAAACACATACGTACTCTAAAAGGCTGAACATACATACTCATAGGCGATTACGTCATTACACCAGACGACTAATTTAAAAGGCCACAAATTATGGAAATGGTAGCAATCTATTAGAGTAGGGAACAATATGTCCATTGCCACTCAACCAATTATAAAAATCAATGACCTTTTACATAAAATCATTGTAAATATTGATGCCAGTAAAGGCTGGCGAAAACTGATCACCACCACTTAATTTTATACAATACAAATAAAAAATATGTATCTTATACAGTTCAGAGATGATACACCAAGCCACTACTCCCCAACTGTTCCTATTCATTGAGGCAGGATGAAACGCATAATTAGAGAAATAATTAGCCCCCAGGGCTATCATGACCCGAACACTATACATTCATAAATATAATTGGTTCTCAATTTGCTATTCTTTTATTATATCATTTTAGTACGCATAGAGAACATATCAAATAGATCTACTTTTTAGCGCCAACTTTAAGCATGATATATATTGACAAATCGGCGTTTTGTTATAAAGAATTATTAATCTTTTTTCACTATACGGGGCAATAACATGGTAAAATATACGAAATTTTCATATGCATAACTATAACGATAACAGCAATTAATTTCATAGTAGTCTTTGATAGAGTCTTAATCTGCGCCACTACCACCCGAATGATTTCGTAGCCCATTTTCAATGCAACAAGATACAGGAAAGATACGTAAGATGTCAATAAATAAAATTAATAACCTAAAAAACATATTTAGCGTGAAACTACACCCTGTTAAATTAGTCGGATCCGCTATCGGTGTTCCGTAGAGCCAACAAGAAAAACCTAATATTCCCCTTATTCCAATAACATTGAATTCTTTTCAAGAAAGGTAATTACACCAGACAAAAGGTTTAACATAAAAATATTTAGAGTACAAAAGGATCAAAACCGAATTCTATACATTAAATAAATTAAAGAAAAATCGTATGTAATATAGTACCAAATACTATAATGTTTATAATAAGTTGTTGAAACCAACTCAAAATATAACCACCAAGAGAACAATACAATATTCCATGCCTCTCCATCACAACCCCACGAATTGGTGGAATTTCCTGTCCAAACTTGCCACCCTTCCGACTCTTGCGTACGGTCAATTTCGAATAGCGAAGAATGCACCCCCGATGTCTGCCCACTTAATACACTTCACCTATGGAGTGAACATCGACACTACTGAAGCAGAACGCCCGGTCAATAAGTCGAAGGTCACCATACCAAAATTCGATGTGTCCGGCGGAGTTAGTCAGCGGGTCGAAACCTTTTTACAATTTAAATGCTATAAAAGTATATGCTCGAGAGCACTTCGGAGTACCCAATTGGGATATTTGGCATGAACCTAATCAAGTATTTCTAATCATTGAAACCTATTTTGCAAGGTCCAATAAGTGAAATTAGGAGCAAAAATTGGTTATTGGAACATATTTACCTGCAGTTAAAAGCATGGCTGGATAACCCCGCCCCTGACTACTCAGTGGTTAAAGCATCGAGGACTGAGGATACCGCCCCTGACTACTCAGTGGTTAAAATGCCTCACGGGCTGGAGTCCAGCCTAGCTCAGGCTAGTTAAAGCATAAAGAGAGGGGAGCTGGAGACGAAGAGAGAGAGAGATGGGATGACCGGAAGAGAGAGAGAGAGCACTGGTTGAAGGATGGATGCAAATAGGAAAGCAGAGGAATTCCATTCCAGCTTTATTCTCAGCCGTTACCGATGTTCTACCCGATATGAAAAATACTCAATCAATTTACGTACTGCAGGGATGAACTCATATTCTGACAGGTAAGCCTCGAGCAGTATACAAGTACATATAGATGGATCGTTATTTACCAGTCTAATACCACTGACGTAATTGTATCCCTATGTCCAACACATCGAATAATTCAACAGCAACAATGAAATTTACTGGGCAAAGAAACATTTTTTTGAAAGGCTTTCTATCAACAGAGTGGTATACAGAGAAAATAGAATGCGATCAATATTTTCAACAAGCACTTTAATCGTCACCAATAATTTTACCGCCACTGTACCTGTGTTTTTTCTTCATACACTGAAGAGCATGGAGAAAACAGGTCTCGGAGGACTATTCAATTAACGTTTTATTGAGTTCGCAGAATGTAGCTCTCTGAAAAAATATTGGGACAGATCAGAGAGCTACAGAAATAACCTTTCGATTTACGCCGCACAGAAAGTTGCGCATGCATTTGAGGCCTTCTATCGTTTGTATACCTGCATCGACGAGCATAAACAATATCTTAAAATTCCTTACATATCTTCTAACATGTATTTGTCCAAAACATATCTTAAAATCATTCATTAAAGTCCCATACGACCTCAAAACTCACTGATCTGTCCCAATATTTTATTCAGAGCTACAGTTCTGCAGCTACGTTAAAAATTATCCCCTCGCAACTAGTTGCAGAGGGGATATAGCATCGGTACTGTGCGTGCGTGCGTGTGTGTGTGTGTGTGTGTGTGTGGAACCTTGTGAACAAGATAGAAGCAAGGACATTCACCAGAGGATCATCAAACCTTCCACAAATGTTGCCCAGGGTCAAAGATCAACATCACTATTGACTATGGCCTAAATTTGTTGTGAACAAGATAGAAGACACGGTATTTCTCAGAGAATCATCAAACCTTTCATAGATGTTAACCATGCAAAGAGAATGAACTCTATTTGTCTAAAATCCTTGTGAGCAAGATAGAAGACACCAGGATTCATTTGAGAATCACCAAACTTCCCACGAATGTTGCCCATTGATAGAGGATGAACCCTATTGATTTTCAAGGTCACTACTGACTATTGACTCAAATTGTTGTGAACAAGATAGAAGACACAACATCCCTCAAAGAACCACCAACCCTTACAAAATATTGCCTATGGAGAGTGGATGAACCCTATTGATTTTCAAAGTCACTATATACTAGGATTCTTCTGAACAAGATAGAAAACACAGCATTCATCAGAGAATCAACAAACCTCCTACAAATATTGCGAGTGGATGAACCCTATTCTTTTTTAAGGTCAAAGGTCAAGGCCACTGTCAATAATTGCTTAGAATCCTAGTGAACAAGATAGAATTTAAGGTCCAACATTCATCAGATTCAATCATCAAACCTTCCACAGAAGTTTCTGTGGGAAGTATTGATTGTGTATTGTTTCACCCCGCTTTAGAATTTTTCACTCGTATGGAGACGTCACCATTGCCGGTGAAGGGCTGCAAAATTTAGGCCTATGCTCGGCGCTTAGGCTTTAAGCAGGGAGGATCTTTATCGTGCCACACCGCTGTGACACGGGGCCCGTTTTTGCCGGTCTCATCCGAAGGACCGCTCCATTAGTCGCCTCTACGACACGCAAGGGATGCCTATTCTAACCCGGATCCCCACAGGATGCCTGCGGAAATGGGATGATTTTCGAGGTCAAGGCCACTATTGACTATTGTTTATAAATATTGTCTTGCGAGCGGATGCTGCGCTTGCGTTACCTTGTCTTAAAGCGTTGTAGAAATTGTATGCAGTGGGCCGATTTAGAGCCCGCTGCCCCCCCCCCCTTTGTTTTGGTGACCAAACGTTAAAATTATCTCGAACCCGATGGGACCAAGAAAAAAGTTCGAGATATCCGTGGATTCGAGATATCGAGGGTAAAAATACTACGAAAATAGGTGGTTGGTACCTCCAAATCAGTTCGACATGACGAAAATATTCGAGATATCAGTGTTCGAGATATTGAAGTTCAACTGTATATTAAAATTTATCATTATGCGAGACCAAGTGTTTTCAAACTTATACAGCTCTTTAAGTCCACTAATAAAACTGATTTGAATCAATCTATCAAACTTTATAAAATATGCTTTATCTAGTAAAAGTGCAATTATGTAATAGTATTAGATCATACTCCTGTATAATTATTATTAAGCATAATGATGAATTAACACATTCTCACATGAAACATTACTCATTTGTTATATGACGATGTACATTGTGCAAGTCCATCAGTAAAATGTGTTAATCTGTTAATGCTATAAATGCCCTACAGCATTGGGTTGTACATACTCAATATCAATATGAAAAATAATGTAATACATGATCATTGTGCATTTAAAAGAACGACACACACATTAACAAATAGCAGCAATATTAAAATACTAATCTCTCAGCTATAGAGGGTCATGTTATGTGACGTGTACATGGCCTTTGCCTCAGCCAATCAGAATTGAGCTTATCTCATCCAGAATTTCAAATCCATTTAACTTGAGAATTAATTTTCATGAACAAATGAAATTTTTAATATATATGTGCATTTGATTTCTGAAATCCTGTAATGGTTTTAAACATCTGTGTTCTAAATCTTAAGATATAAGTATTTTGACTAAGTCTATTCTCAGTTTATGGCCTTGGGGCCAGATGATCTAAACTGCAATTGGAACACACCAGCATTCTAAAATGATGGCGGCACGATCATTTATTTAGTTATACTTATTTATTCTACGATAGTGGAGCCACTTGCACCCCGCCATGTTTAACTCAGTTTCAGATTGGGTGTTTGATATTAATGGTGATGCTGAGGTCATTAAGAACTCTTGATACTTTTTTGTGCCCTCGTTATCTTTGTTTTTCATTGTTCATTGATCAAATTTTTGAAAAAAGGTCAAATTTTGCAGAAACATGTTTCAGATTGTCTTTCTATATGTACCAATGAAGTAACCATATATTTAGTTTAGTCATCTATTTCAAAGATTGGAGATGCTTACAGCTTGTTTGATGAAATAGAGAACTTCTGGATCCTCTTTCACAGGTTCATGACATAATCTAACGAAGGACCTCTCCTTCCGCTGTATCAAAGGGGGCTCGCACTTCAGGGCTGGCAACTCCGTTCTCCCTGTTCCGTATAATTTTTTGTCTGTGTCTCTATCTGTCTGACAAGATTGCTCTCTCATTTCAGACATATTTCCCCCATTTTGTGGAAGCTCAATCACTAGAGTTAAGTCATTTTCTTGATTTCTTTCCTCGTCCTTTATAAGAATTTCAATTCGTTTTGGACTCGTTTTCCGAGATTTGTCGCCATTTTTTGGATCTATGGGTTCAATTGTCNAAGAATTTCAATTCGTTTTGGACTCGTTTTCATAGATTTGTCGCCATTTTTTGGATATATGGGTTCAATTGTACCTTTGTTTGGACCACCTAAGACGCCAGGGTTGTCTTTAAGGGATGCTGACACATTGTGATGTCCGATGTAGTGTTCTTCAGTTTCCTCAGTTGGTGTCTTTGTGTATAATGAACTCGTACAATGTACCACGGGTGCTAGAACTTCTTCGCAATCTTGTTCTGCATGTTGGTTTTCATTATGACATAAAGTATTTGAATTTTGTCTTTCAGTTTCAAGTTCTTGATTGATTATTTTAGTATCCTCGGAAGTTTCTTGATCTTCCGAATGATATTCATCTGTCACATTATATTGTTGCACTCCATCGCGAAGTAGTCTGCTTTTCTTTAGAAGTTCCCGTTCTTTGCCCGAGTGTGCAATATCCTGAGTGGCTATCATTTCTTCACTTTTATCAACTCCCCGTTCATTATTTTCTGCTGTGGGAGACCCGCCATTCTGTGTATTATTTTGGATATACCCCATTTCTCTTCTCCCGGTTTCTTCGTTTTCATCACTTACCATATATCGGCGTTTATTCAAATCGTCGTCATGGTTTCCACTTTTATTGTTATCGGTGTACTCATTCTGTGGTTTGGCACAGACCTGAATTTTATTGATTGTAAGATTTTCAGTCCGAGTTAAGGTCGTATCAATATTGTTATCTAAATTTTCGTTTTCGCTTTCAAATTCACAGCTTTGTGATTGTAAACGATCTTTGGTTATGGAATTATTTGAAGTTTTTCTTAAAAGCTCCCTTTCACATATTTTTTTATCTACTCTGTTTATGCACTTTTCGTCACGATCTTTACACTCATTCTCAATTATTATGTCAAAATCTTCTTTTATCTTTGCTTCTTCATATCCTTTATGTTCCAATTGAGTTTCATCGTTTTCAGCAAGTCCTTTTCCTGTGTGTTTGGCACTGTCCTTTTTCCCATTGTTTCCTCGATCTGTGTTATTTTCAGCACTGGTACCTCTGAGATATGATGGAGTTTTTCTGGACCCCTCCTGAACTTGCCTTAACTTTGCTTTTTGTGCTTGGTGATGATCCTGACTCTTTAACCACCGCTCTATCACCGCTGCCTCTGTAAACTGTCGTAATTCGGGATTTTTGTATAGCTTGGAGTTATGGACCCTAACGTCTTGCAGGGATCTTACTAAACTGTCACTATGTTCTTGTTCTTCCTTCATCAATAACTTGATGTTTTCAGCCAATATTCTGAAGTCGCCGTTACTGGACTAAGGAAGAAAAATATCATTAAAATTCAAATATTTGTTGATAAGGAAAATCAATGTAGAAATAGTAACATTTATCGTTATGAAGTTATGATATCAGATTAAAATTTTGTGTACGATAACGATCACTCACTCTTGACATTCTAGACGAAGACGAATTGTCAGTCGTATTCGCCTGTAGATATTCTAGCATTTGATGCCGTGGTTCTTCTGATGTGTTGTCATTATTGGAATTAACTTTCGAGTCTGTCTTGGAATAGTTGGCATTCATTTCATTTTCTTTTAGCTGTGTGTCATTATTTCTTGGTTGTATTTCTGCTTGTTCATTTGCCATTTGTTTATTTGTGGGTTCTATGACGTCCATTTGGCCTGCCTCTGATTTCTGTAAACCCACGCTTGACGTAATTTCTTCGCCGATGTTACCCTTTGTATCTTCCACATCCTTTCCATATTCCACATCCTTGGAATCCTTTACATCCATTTCGCCCTCCACACTTTTGCTATTCACCACATCCTTGCTGTCTTCCATGTCCTTGATGTCCTCCATACTCTTGTCAACCTCCACATCCTTGCCGTCTTCTACATTCTTGTCGTCTTCTACATCCTTGTTATCCTTTACATCCTTTACACCCTTACTGTTCTCTTGGCCCTTTTTATCCTCTACATCTTTGATATTATCCACATAATTATCATCCTTCAAATCCTTGTCATCCTGCACATCTTTGCCATACTCCACATCCTCACCGTCTTTTGTATTCTTCCCACCCTGCATATCCTTGCCATCTTCCACATCCTTGCCAACCTTCAGATATTTGTTGTCTCCCACATCCTTGCCGTCCTTCACATCCTTTCCATGCTCCACATCCTTGCTATCTTTCAAATCCTTGCTGTCGTCCACGTCCTTAGCGTCCTTGTTATCTTCCACATCATTGCCATCTTTTACATCCTTACTATCATCCACATCTTTCCCTTCCTCCACATCCTTGCCATCCTTTAAATGCTTGCAGTCTTCCATATCCTTGCCGTCTTTCACATTCTTGTCATCCTCCACATCCTTACCATCCTCTACATCCTTGTCGTTTTCCACATCCTTGACCTTCACATTCTTACCATGCTTCACATCCTTGCTTTTCACCACATCCTTGCCATTTTCCCCACCATTGCCGTCCTTCACATCCTTGCTGTAGTCCACAACCTTGCATCTTTCCAATTCTGCCATGTTCTCCCCACTCTGCCCGCGACATCTTTTGATGAAATAGAAATCAGAGGTGTATAAGTCAAGTTTGTAGAATCTTTTGTCACAGTGTTTTCTGCCCCTTCAGTGTCAGTTATTTTCATGCCTTTATGTCCATTTGATGCGTCTTCTGGATTTTTATTCTTATCACTAATGGGATCTACCACCCTCTGCCTTTTGGCTGTACAGTTTTCGTCTATTAAATGTAAATCCAAAGGCTTTTCAAATGAAAGGATCTTTGTGACAGCATGTGAATGATTATCTTCGGTATCCGTCCCATCTGCATTCCTTGGTGACTGCGTTGAAAATGTAATTTCACTGATTCGTTTCCTTTGTATGTCGTCGTGATCTTGGTTTTTTTCAACTTTGTCGTTAGTGTTTCTGGAAAACGCTACTCTTCCCGCACTATCAGATGTTGCAATTTTATCCATTTCTGTCTTCGTACTCCATCCGTTGTGACCATGTTTTTCAGATATAGAATTTGGACTAACTGAAATACTTGTTTGATCACCTTTATCATCATGTTCTTTGTTTCTCTCCACCGTATTGTCAATACGTTCGGAATACGCTATATTTTCCGAACTATTTGATTTCACAGATGGTAATGTTTGAATTTTACTATCTTGTGTTATATTGCTCTCTTGGTTATGACCAAACTTTTCCACGGCAAAATTTGAACCAATTGATAAGCTTAGCTTGTCTGGTTCACTCCGTTGATCATCATGATTTCTGTTCCCCTCGATTTCATTGTCAATGTTTTCAGATAGCACAAAACTTTCTGAACTGTGTTGATTAATGGGAGTTTTTGGTAAAAGCTGTTCGTTATTATCATGCTTATTAAAAGCGGAACTTGCACCAGCTGAAAGACTTTGTTGATTCGGTTCACTTCGTACACTATCAAATTCCTTGTCTTTCTTTTCTTGCACGGGATCCCCTAACTGTAATATGATACAGTGATTGTGTTGCTTTTCGTATTTTCCTCTCTTTATTTCAACCCTTACGACATGGTTGTCGGTGAAATTCATCCCCTTACCCTTTTCGTTCGCAGGTTTTAAAAGCCCTATATCTTTTTGTGTTGTAATTTCCTCCTGCGATGCCCTGCTCAGTTTTGACGCTGATTTGTGCTGTAGCCCATAGTTCATTGACCCAGACCTACTCCTGGAATAAGGGGAAGAGGGAATGGAATTAAGAGTCCGTGTTGATCTGCTTGTCCGTCGACTTCGCCCGCTTTTTAAACTTCTGCTATTCTGGGCACCTCCCTCTTCCTCTAACGCTCTCAATTTGTCCGCCATTGTTGTACTGCTCCCTTCGTTGTCTTGTATGACAGAAAAGCGTCGACGTTTGGCGTATCCCCGCTGAGTTGTCGACATGGGTTGATCTCCGTTAGCATCTTCTGGCGCCAAGCCGCACAATTCCCGGTCTACCACATCTTGAATTACGCTCTTGTGGGATGCATCGTACCATTTTGAATTACGACGGTGGCGTGTTTGGTCTCTTCTGACGCGCACGGGATACAGAGCAGAATTCTCTCTTTCACTGAATGTTGAGTCCTCATTGATTGTGGACACATGACTCATACTTTTTTCGCTTTTCATGTCGTCATCTTTTGTCTCATTTTTTGTGTCTTTGGTAATCGTGATATCTTCTACTTCGTTTTCGTTCCGCTTGACTCGTTCTGTTTTAATGAATTCTGCTAACGAGAATCTCCTCCCTCTATCAGTGGCCATCTACAACATGGTAAATCTAATTATTCACAATATTTATAAAAGCCCACTTATTTGAGTTTTCTTTGTCGAACTGGAAAATGAGTTTCATAAACTTAATATACCTTACTTTGACTCGCACCCTACCAAAGAATATAATTCGACAAAACTTTGATACTAGTAATTACTAAACTTCGAAATTGCAGCCTTCTACCTCAGGGCAGCTAAGAGATTATTTTTGTCTCTATACTTTCGTTTATTAAGCAGTCAGGAAACCGCTTATGTGCTGGTTGAACCAAATTCGAATTAACATTTAAGCGAGAGCTACTTTCGGTATGTTGCAATATACAACTTATGTAATGCAAGTATATCTGAACTTTATGCAAGTGCATGTAATTTTCACAGATAACGATTTTCATGAAGCATATTGTCATGTATCGATATTTCTTCAAGGTAAAATACTCTAATTGAAAATGTAAATTAAAAGTTTATTTGCAAATGAATGAACGATTCAGTCTTTTGGCTAATACTGAAACAGACTTCATTTATTGGATGTATTGTTGGAGTTCATTATTGAAATACACTCTTTTAAAAGACGGTTTTTTCTAACCTGACATTGATTTTGATTTTGTAGTTTCATACACAATCGCAATGAATCACTCATCAGTACATAAGATATTCTTTATATCATATAACATTTCAATATATTCAGTATATATGTAGCAAACCATGACGTTTGTGTTTGAAATTATCGATAAAGACTACAGGAGCGTACATGTGATATGCACATGAGAAATACATGTGTATCATTTTTACATTATGGGACATACATGTATATTACCAAATAATTCCAATGTTTTATTACGATGGTTTGATTGGATAAAACGGATTTACACATAAATAAATCCGAAACGTGACGTCACGATACGCGCATGAAAACAAAAAGAACGTAACGCACGGAACTATTTCATTTTAGATTGTCATACAGTGAACAAATTGGATTATTATAGGATTAAACATTCTTTTTTAAGAATTTATGATGTGTAAATCTTGGACATTTTACTCACAAACTGAATAAAAGTGCGAAGCACTTTTATGTTAAGTTTGTGAGTAAAATGTCCAGAGTTACACATCGATAAATTTTTAAAAAGAATGTTTAATTCTTATAATTCAATTTGTTCACTGTATGAATATTCTAAAAATTTGAATAGTTCCGTGCGTTACGTTGTTTGTTTTCATGCGCGTATTGTTACGTACGTTTTCGGATTCATTGATGTGTAAATTCTCGTTTCGTTTGATTTTTATCACATCAAACAATCGTAATAAAGGAACTGGAATTATAAGAATAACTTCTTTTTGAGAATTTATCGATGTGTAAACTCTGGACATTTTACTCACAACTTAACATAAAAGTGCTTCCACTTTTATTCAGTTTGTGAGTAAAATGTCCAGAGTTTACACATCGATAAATTTTAAAAGAATGTTTAATCTTATGAAAGACATGTATAACAATGAAGCATGGGGAATGGCAATGTTTTCACTCCTCATCATAGAAAATCACGATATCGGGTTTTTTTCCTTTAGTGTAAGTTTTTATAATAGCAATAAAAGTATTCAAGTATTATCAAAGTTTTTCATGAGTACCAAACTTTAATGTGATATTAAAGTTTAGTATCAAAGATTTTTATTTGTATCAAAGATTTAATGTACTATTATGTTTTCGCGTATTGCAAATTTTGTAATTATCATCAAGTTTTAATAATAATAATAATGACTGGATTTATATAGCGCCTTATCCACGTAAGTGCTCAAAGCGCTTTACAATGCATTATTACCCCGGCAGACTTTAACAATTCAGAACCTTTCTCAGTGCAAGCTGCCATTACAGCGGTAGAACACTAACATTGTGAAAAGTTTTTCTATCAGTATCGAAGCTTTTAAGTAGTACCATGTTTTCAAGTAATACTAAGTTTTTTTTATTATTAGTATCAAGGCTTTTAATCAGTATTTCATGTAGTTTTGACATACTGCAGATTCAAGTTTATTAAATCATTGCTCGTGGCGGTTGGATTGGGCCACAAAAAGGGATCAAATTTTTACATGCGAATATTTAGGGAAAATCTTCAAGAAAACCTCAGGGTATCAAAGTTGTACATGCTGATATATAGGAAAGTTTTCCTCTCCAGATCAAATGGTCCAATTTCAATTAAGCTTGGTACAAATCTTCTTGGGAGAAGGGAATTAAAATTTGTACAAATTCATGTACTTTTCAAAAGATAATCAAAATAAGGTGAGGTAAAATGTAAATTAAACCACTGGGTCAGAAAAGCGATCATGAAAGTTTCCTTTACATAGGGGAGATTCAAGTTTGTTAAAATCATGGTCTTTGGGTGTAGGGTGGAGATTCAATAGGGGATTAAAGGTTTACATGCGAACATATAGGGAAAATCTTTAAAATTCTCAGAAACCACTGGGCTAGAAAAATGAAAATTTACATGAATGCTTCCTGACATAGAGTAGATTCAAGTTTGTTCAGATCATGTCGAGTGGGACCATGGTAGGGGATCAAATGCTGATTTGAACGAAAATAATCTTGAGAACTACTGGGCCAATCTCAATAAAACTTGGTACACAACATTCTTGGGTGAAGGGGATTCAAATTGTACTTTTTTTTAAATGAAACACCATTCCCTCTTTAAAAAGGGAGAAAATCACGAAAAGACATAATTAATTAAGGTAGGGACATTTGAATATCTTCTACTAAAGAACCACTGGGACAGAAAAGTTTAGATCTACATGAAAGCTTCCTGACATAGTGCAAATTCAAATGTTGTGTATAGATTTGTTGGGGCTACAATATGTTTTTTTGTGGAAGAAATTCTTTCAAGAATCACAACTGCTGAACGGCGGCAGGGCCAAGATAATTTAGTTGAGCGATGTAGCCCATGGACCTCTTTTTAATTAAAGTTAAAGTTTTTAACTAGAATCGAAGTTTATTTGTAGTATCAAAACACTTCAATAGTAACAATCTTTTTATAGTATCTTTTTTTTTCGAATAAAATATTTTACATATAGAATTTTCGTAGTGTCAAGGTTTTTCGTAGTACCTCAGTTTTAGTAAGTAAATCGATGAAATTTTCTTTTTAATTTACTATGAAAATGTATCAGATATATCATAGACATATATAACGCAATATGACATATGCCTCAGCATATATGTTATTCCAAATATCGAAGATTTTTACCCTCGTAACTTGGTAAAGTATTTTGCCATAGCAAATCAAAGCATCACTTTAGTAAATCAAGGTTTTTCGAAGTAACGAAGTTTGTATGAACATAAATTATACAGTGATGTATCACGGTTGCGGTATACATCAGTCTTAGATATAAATACTTGAGTATATGTAGAACATGTTCTTATCAAATATATTCGTCATCTTTCTTTAATTCCATGATGAATTATAAACACCATGCTTACCGTTATTGCTGAATATTTCACATTATGAGAATGCTGTCAGTTCATTCGCCGTCCAAAATTTAAATGATAGAAATCGCCGTGTATTCAGTTAAAAGGTGTGTACTTTAGACATCATATATCTATCTAATCAATGCTGCAAGGTCATTCCGTGTAGACGTAATCGATTCGATTTCATAAACCGAGCACTGAATCCGCCAACTCCAAACAACAAAAATGTTAATTAGACACACACTCAGTGTAAATTTAGGCAAACAATGGGTCACTTACCATTTCATCGACATTTTTGCTATTATTTTTAAATAGAAAAACGCTGCTTGTCTAATGACATTTTGGAGTTTATTGAAGTCCCGCTGTTTCAACTTCAAGTCTGCTTTTTAAGTTTTACATGGTTATGATTTCCGATTTCGCACGCAGCATGAATATTCACAAATACATTTTATAGGCAATCAATCATTCAATTATTCCTCCCGTTAAGTACATGCAGCTTGAAACGACAAACAAAAGACAACGTCCAAATTGATGCGATATGTTGAAAAACCTTCCATGATGTGCATAATTAGTTTAATTACCCATGAGCTGAGATAGTGGCTACACGAGTACCAAAAAAGAAGTTGAAACACAGGCCTCGGTGAATATCTTATTTCTCAGGTAACTAAGTCATCGTTTCATCCTCTTAAGATGGGACGTATTATCGTATGACGTCGTCCGTCTGTCCGGGTCTCGTAGGCAGACCAAACCGTAAGCTTAAGCGAAATGTCGAACTAAAGGCTAGAGATTTCTTCTTCTCATGTTAAAGCTATTGAATACATTCTGTCTCATAAGAATATAAAAACAGGTCAGCGAACAAAGGAGCACAATTTGTGCCCAAGGGAATTCCAACAGATTGTAGGAAGACCTGATCACCAAAAACCACAAAAATATTGTCAATGGGGAACTCCAGCATTGCTTTAATATCAACTTCATAGTACTTGTGATTAGAATCAGAGTGGAGTTTAACAAAGTCATTTTTAGAATGGTTGATCATTAGATATGAATATTTCCTTTTTTCCATTTTTATAGTGGCAACTGTCTATAATGTTAAACTTAAAAGTCTTTAATTTGCCATACAGAATGGTCGAGTAAAGTGTTGAAAAGTCATATGTTTTGATGTTGTTGATATGATTTCAATTTTACTAGAAGTTCTTCAGAGTTTTTCAGAATGCACATTTGATTTACACCATTTCTGGCATATGTTGTTTAACAATACGCCTGAAATTGCTCCTTTTCGTGAGGAGTAAAGACAGGGGCTTGGCGAAACATCGACCAGATCCAGCAACGTATCTTTGTAAGTATTTTTGTGAAGTTTTGGAATCCAGTACAGGTACGGTAATTCATATTCATCCGCCCCATTGACTGGGATATTAAATGTGTTTAAAATTGAAAAACGATTTTGAGGAATTTCATCTTTTGAAAAGAGCCGTTGGAGTGAAAGTACGATTACCAAATGTGGGGTTAATACCAAATTCGTTTAAAATGCAGTTGTAGTAATGAGCCTTACAGACAAAGACAAAATTGTTCAAGTACACGCTTTGTCAGCTGGAACCAAAATATATTCCTCATGTAACCTATCTGGGTTTGTTTTTGGTTTTTTTATCACTTCTGGTTTACGAAAGACAGAAGGATAGATGGTACGTACTTTGGTTTAAATATGTCTAATACGGAATTTTAATCTTCTTATACTTTCTATCCATTCTGACAAGTTACTGAGTTCTTTTTCAAATTTGGTCAATTGTCTGACATAATCTTCGACAGAATTAATCATGGAAATGAAGTTCTGTCGCCAATTGAATGACCGAGGTCTCTAATTAGGATTTTTAAAATATGTGGTCTAATGACATTTATCAATTGAAAACGACCAGCCTACCTGAATTATCTTTTGGATATAAAAAAAAAAAAAAAAAAAAAAAAAAAATAAAAAAAAAAACATTACTAGAAAGGCCCTGAGACAATGGTAATGAATCTTCTAGTTTCTTCTATGTTATAATTTGATTTCACTTGTAACATGTAATCGGATTGGTTCATGTTGCTAAAACAGTCTTTATACCGTATAGTCTCGTGCAACCAGACGCTCGGCTATCTCCGTAAATCTCCGTAAACCGTCTCTGTTCTATCGTTGTTTGCGTATACATCCGAGTGTCTGGTTGAACGAGACTAATCTGCGTCATAAAAAACTCACGTTTTCTTTAGAATTATTCATCAAAAGAGATCTTACCATAGAGGATTAAACATTCTTTTTGAAGAATTTATCGTTGTGTAAACTCAGGACATTTTACTAACAAACTGAATAAAAGTGATTGTTATACTTTCATGTAAAATACTCGAATCTGATTGGACAAGGAACAGTTAACAAAACATACTGTTTCCTTCTGAGAATAGAAAACACGCCCTCCAGGGTGATAGTATCTAGCAACGGGAAACATTACTTGACGACGCGTAACATTCTGAAAAATTGTTACATGCGTCAAATTTATGCGCGTATGGTTCGCCGTAGATTGTTAGACGACGTCGTTTGAGCGTTTGTGATAAACGCGATTACCAGCATCAATGTACGAAACATCGCATGACAGTGATCAAAGTCAACAGACGAAACGGTTTGTTGTTTTTATAACATTCAGTATAACAAAATAAATATTGCATGTAGTTGAGGGTAACATTGAAAATTTTCACCCCGAGAAAAACATTGTCAACCGAGGCGTAGCCTATTTATATAATAGTTCCGTGCAGATATACGTCATGATTTTTTTTTTCATGTATCGCGGTGTAACTTTGATTTGCTGCTTACGTTTTATAAGAGAACTTCGAATCTCTCATGTCAGTTAATCTTCATCTCTGTGATTTGACGATATTTTCATTTTATCCAATGGTCACATATTACGACGACCTGTTATAAATGATATTATGAAGAGAGATATTCTGATGGCATATTATGAATTGAAAGTATCCTATTGATCATGCTTCTTAGGAACTCACGGAGGAGCTAAGGTGTCGGTGTGGACGGACAAGCTAGGTGTGCCTGACTGAACAAGCTAACGCGCTGGTAGTTTTAAAACTGAACTCGACAAAGCTATGGTGTCTGACTCGACAAGCTAAGGTTGACGTGCTGACGGACAAGCTAGGGTGTGCTGACTAGGTACAAGCATACGGTGTTGTGACGGACAAGTCGTATGGTGTGCTAACGGACAAGTAGGGTGTTGCTGACTGACAAGCTACGCGTGTGCTCGACTGTCAAGGCTTAACAGTGTGTTGACAGATAAGCTAAGGTGTGTTGACAGAACAGCTACGTGTGCTGATGACAAGCTACGGTGTTGCTGACTAACAAGCTAAGGTGAGCTGACGGAACAAAGTAGGGTGTGCTTGACTGCACGCTACAGTTTGCTGACTGTCAAGCTAAAAGTTGTGTGTGACATATAAGCTAAGGTGTGTTGACAGACAAGCTACGGTGTGCTGACTGACAAGGCTACGGTTGCTGACTCGACAAGCTAAGGTGAGCTGACGGACAAGCTAGGGTGTGCTGACTGACAAGCTACAGTGTGCTGACTGATCAAGCAAAGGTGTGTTGACAGACTAAGCTTAAGGTGTGTGACAGACAAGCCTACGGTGTGCTACTGACAAGCATACAGTGGCTGACTTGGTAAGCTACGGTGAGCTGACTGCAAAGCTAGGGTGTGCTGACTGGTAAAAGCTTACGGGATAGATGCTGACTGTCAAGCTAGGTGTGCTGACTACAAGCTAAGGTGAGCTGACGGGCAAGCTAGGGTGTGCTTGACTGAACAAGCTACAGTGTTTGCGGACTGTCAAGCTAAAGAGTGTGTTGAAGATAAGCTAAGGTGGTTGACAGACAAGCTACGGTGTGCTGACTGACAAGCTACTGGTGTGCTGCTGACCAAGCTAAGGTGAGCGACGGACAAGCTAGGGTGTATGCTGACTTGACAAGCTACGGGTGTGCTGACTGACAAGCATGGTTTGAATGCTGACTGACAAAGCTAATGGTGCAGCTGAACCGAGACAAGCTAGGGTGTGCTGACTGACAAGCTCGGTGTGCCTGACTTTGTCAAGCTAAAGTGTGTTGACAGATAAGCATAAGGTGTTGACAGAGAAGCTTACGGCTGTTGCTGATGAAAGACGGGGTGTGCTGACTGAACAATGCTAAGGTGACGCTCGCACGGAACACAGCTGGGTGTGCTGAAAACTCGCCGCGCTCCTAGTGCTTGCTGATCTGTCAAGCTAAAGGTGTGCTTTGATAGATAAGCTACAGCTGTGTTGACCAGACACGCTACGGAGTGTTGTACTCGTGGACTGGACCATTACTAGCTGGCTGTGCTGATCTTGCACAAAGCTAAGGATGAGGCTCTGACGGACAAGCTAGGGTGCTTTGACTGACAGCTACAGTGTGCTGACTGTCAAGCCTAATGTGTTGGCGAGATAAGCTAAGGTGTGTTGACAGGAACAAGCTTACGGCTGTGCTGACTGACCAAGCTACGGATCGTGCTGACTGAGAAGCTAAGTGAGCTCGTACGGCACCAGCTAGGGTGTGCTGGAACTTGAACAAGCTACAGTTGTGCTTTGTCACTGGTCAAGCTAAAGTGTGTTGACAGATAAGTAAGGTGTGTTTGAAGAACAAGCTACGGTGTGCTGACTTGACAAGCTACAGCTGTGACTGACTGGTAAGCTTACGGTGACGCTGACTGGCAAGCCTAGGGTGTGCTGACTGGTAAGCTACGTGTTGCTGACCTTAGTCAACGTCTAGGGTGTTGCTGACTGACAAGTCATAAGAGGGCTCTGCTGCAACTGACAAGCCTACGGTCGTGTAGATTGTCTTGCACTTAGCTTACAAGGTGTGTGCTGACTGACAAGCTAAGGGTGTGCTGACTGAGAGGCTAAAATTGTGCTGACCTGGTAGCTTACGTGTGCTGCTGGCAAAGCTTAGAGTTGTGCTACTTAAAAGCTAGTGTGCTGACTTGGCAAGACTAGTGTGTGTCTGTAATTGCGAATTCAAACACAGTAATTAAAATAATAAAGCCAAGAAAATATTGCAGCTGTAACTCTTAATTATTTTTATATGAATCATTGCGATTAGCATGATTCATCCGACTCATCATTGTTTGTATGGTATTAACTGAGATAAAATAGGTCGGCGCCAAAGGACGTCTTGGAAGTAAGATCATCATGAATTTTTTCAGTTTGTGCTTTTATCTGTCCCTAACTCACGTCATAAAACGAGTAAAACTTCTTCATTCCCTAGATATTACATGATACTTGCAGAATGGAAACACTAGATGTTATCCTTATAAACACAAAAGCTTTTAGAATAGGCAAAATATTAACATTGAAAATGTAATTTGTTTTCCTACTCTGTAATGCACTTCGTAGGAATCAAAATTTTCAATTAGCCATTCTTATGATCCATAGATTCAGAAGGAACAGAATTTTGGTAAGAATATCGCAGTCACAAAGTTCTCCCAAACATTGTACAAACCAAGCTGCTTGTAGATTCCATAATTTAGATTTCCATTACGTAAACTACTTTAATTTACAGAGAGTAGATAAAAATATTTGGGTTCGACAATCACATGTACTTTCCATTAACAAAGGTCAGGCTGCCATTTGGATATCTGCCTAAGAGCGACGATGCTAATTCGGAGTCCCACTGCGCTATTTAAAAGTGAATAATCTAAAACTTAAACACCTCAATAAACAAGAGTAATATGAGTGCAATTCGTAAACATTTACATTACTATTAAATTATATTTGTTTAAACATAAGGTGGTGCCTTAGACTGGTGCTCGGGCCTCAGAAGAAATGGCTTGTAGCAGATTCTCTCCGCCGCTCCGCTCTGCTTTGATGACTTTACACGGACATAAAAATTGTCGGTTAACTTCGTGAAAGGAAAATACTTAGATCGGTTCCTCCATAACTTTCGACGTGTTTTTGCAGTTTTCTGATTAACAAAGAAAATTAGACACTTCACATATTAAAATGAGGCTATGTATAATAAAATTAAGATTCATAATATACGACGCGTAAATTCATTTGATTTACGTTAGCATAACAAAACCCCCTCGTTAATAAGTAATTTTTAATACTGGAACTCACAGGAACAACATGGAGCACGTTTTTGAGCTATGGATTCTGATTTTGCATTTTTTAACTGGGCTTTAGATCGATCTGTGAAAGGGCAGTGGACACGTTCTGATCTATAATATATGACTCCTCCAAATTTAGAGATTTCCATTTTATAATTGTTTGTACATATGCTCACTAAGGGTATTTGGTAATGGTTCTCCATTACAACAATTTGAACGTCATATTGTGTTCGAGTACAAGCTGAGGATGCCCTACAACTACTCAACGCATCGATTCTGTGTCACTATGTAAATGGCAATGCTCGAGCTTTGTTGTACAAAGACAATTGAATACTGCTAGATATACGTTCCGTTTAAAGCAGATTTTTTTTTCATATTACAAGTTCTCATTCTGAACACAATTAACAGGTTCCTAGTGATCATTCTTCACATCTCCATTTTGTTATTAACATGGTATTTGATTCTGTGGGAAACAAGTCTTTTATTGTTAAACAAAGACAAACGGCTCGAGCCTGTTTTACAGTATGTCAAAGAATTGTAAGTGCTGTATCGTTACTTGAACCTCCAACAAATGACAATTTCAAACTTTTTTGCTGGTACCATACGAAAATACCCCATGATGAGCAATTCCCTTACATAAACATTTAATAGATGGAAAATTCTAAAATGTTGAACATTTGTTACAGAGACCTCAGAACAAGTGGTTCTGCATGCCCCTTATTACTTTAAAAGCGAGTGTCCACACACTTCCACTCTACAACCAAAGGGTGGTTTAATCTCACGAAAACGCAATCAGTAGGTTTTTAAAATTAAATTTTTCACGGGTTAAATCAACTAACTACAAGTATTATAAAACATCACACCTATACTATTGAAACAATAATGGTAACTCGTGGAGCCAAAAGCGTTTCGGAGTTTTTGGCAAAATTGTAAGGATATACCTGGTCTCAATTCGGAACTCACCCTACATTACAGCTCTCGTATTCTGAAAGTTTTACAACGTTGATAAACACTTCATTGGGGATCTAGAGCGAGGGGTTATGGGGGTTGGCCATACCCGCCTCCTTTGATTTTGAAAAAAAAAAAAAGTTGGAGCACGGGAGAGAGGAGGGGGGGTGTAACCTGTTTCAGTCTTTAAATTAACTCACTCAATCAAGCCCTCTGAGTTTTCCAAAGGTCAAATGGTAATCAGGGAACAAATTTTAGTCACTCTACTAGATGTTGGTTCGTAAAATTAAAGGGCATGGACACGTTCTGAGGCCTTGACATAATATGTCAAATTTTGTAGGTGAGCTTTCTTTTAATGTGTACCATGCTCACTTAGCGGTATTTCTAATGTGGTCAGCAAAAATTTCGAACTTCCAATCATTGTTTGACGGTACAAATTGAGACTCACAAGCACATTATAATTCATCGACGTAGTGTAAAAACAAAGGCTTTTGAGTCATGTTTTTTTGTATGACCTTTACATTGAATGTACGATGTAGTTATACGTTACGTTCTCAAAAGCAGATTCATATTATCACAAGTTCATTCTGAACACGAATTAAACAGTCCTAGTGATTCATTAACATCTGAATTTCTTCTCTAAGAAACATGGTACTTTTCTCTGGGAAGCAATCTTTATGTAAAACATAAACAGTGGACCCGAGCCTTGTTTCATTGTGGAAGAATGTAAGTGCTGTCCATCTCTCTTGTAAATCACAAATGACGTTCGTAATAACTGTCAGAATCCTTTTCTACGTAATTACGATGATCTTTCTCGTAATCACGATGATATATCTCGTAATTACGAGGGATATGTGAAAGTGAAAATTTTATCTTTTCTACCTGATACCTAATCACTTCTCGCTAGGAATCAAAGAAAGATATCGTGTAACACAGATTTTCTTTGTAACACAACAACCCCCCTGCTATTTTTTGCCCACTCGCTAATGCTTACGAATTTAATTTCGCCCTTAGTTTTTACTTCGCATTAATATACCAGGGCACGTGTGAACATTTAATATCGAATTAATTTTGATAACGATTATTGTTACTTCGCATATAAATTTAATGCCGAAGTAACATTTATATTGTTCCATCCGGTGTGAACGAGGCCATAAAATGCTAAAACTCTCAGTTCCGGGGCTTCGGCCCTGGCCCCCTACCAGGCCAGTCCTGGACACGCTGGGAATTTAAACGACCCTTAGAGTCAATTTAAATGCTAAAAACCTCTCAGTGTCGAGGGCTTTGCCCCTGACCCGATGGGGCTGAAAGGGCCCGGACCCAATGAAAATGTTAAAACCTCTCAGCCTTCGCCCCTGCCCCCCCCCTGCTAAGACCAGTCCTGGCCCACTAAGGACCCTAAAACGGCAGACCTTTCGGCTTAGTATTGTGCAAACCCCCCCCCCCCCCCCCCAATGAAATTACTGTTACGGGCCTGCGACAAATCCCTCAAAAACATTTTTAAAAAACCAAACATTTTTCAAGCTTGTACTACAGTTAACAATCGGAATGTTATTCCTAATTTGATAGCATTATGACATCATGAATAAGACTTTTCCCCGCCTTTTCTCAAAATCAGCCTGAAGACTGTCAAATGTCATACAGATTATTGCAGAAAAAGGTGTGCGCATTTGTCGAGTAAAATGGAAATAATATATTTTCTGTATCATTATAAGATGAAAAACATACTTGAATATGAATTTGCTCGACGCATGCGCTGCATGATTTCTGAAAGGAAAACCACCTGAATTTGTAGATATTTTCATTGAAAATGAAATGTTTTGCAATTTTATGCCAACTTCAAGCTCTCGTCATATGACACAAATCATTTTACTGATCAAACAGAGCGGAATTTTGGTTTGCTAATCTGTTCCTTATTTGACTGCAATGGTTTGAGCTCCAATTGAAATGATTAATATTTTCGGCCAGATGACTTTAGAAATTGTTATACCTC
>CAJDSM010001747.1:6812-19391 GCA_903981925.1 Ostrea lurida
GCTTTCATTATCTTCTCGAACTTAAGATAATCTGTGATAGTTGATATGTAATTTTCTAAACTAGGTAGCTGAAATAAGACTCAATTATGGTCCTCTGTTTTTTTAGGTTACTGACTCAAAATCTATGAATAATTAGAGAGCGAGAAATAATAATTGATTCTGTTAACCTCGAGATCCATTATAGAGTATTCCAAGATTGAACAGGCATGAGGTGGACTCAGGCTCCGTGGGTGTGTGGTTTTTTTTCTTTTTTTGTAAATCTGTATAGAGATGTTGACAAAAGATCCACAGACGAGTTTGGCATAAAAATCGTTATCAGTTTCGTCTGGCTTTTGAGAACAGGAGCCACGCGTTCTCTTCATCAGAGAAGTCCAGAACAAATAACTTCAGCTCGGAACGAATAAGGAAGTTGCTGACTATTAAACTGGCTGTCTTGAGTTAAATGACTAATCTCTCTCCTTCGTATGCCCTTATTATGCTTAGCTAAGTTCGCAATGATCAAGTGGTTGTGATATATTCTTATTTTATCTATGCTCTATCACACCATATATACGTCTTGTAGACATTAGTCGTGAGAATAGTGTAATTAACTGTAGTCCTCTACCTCCTACAGCAAAAATAAAAGGTACGCAAACACCTCCACATTTGCTAATATATAAAGATACTTCTGATATGAGAACTCCCCACGATCTCTTGAAAACGTCATCGAACCGTTGTCTGTCTAGTGTTATAGGACCAGGCTATTCCATAACCACATCTACTATTGACAATATAGAACTAATATACAAAAACATTACATATTGCGAGACTCACTTCTATTCGTAACTTGATATACGCAACAGCACTTGAAGTCATACGAGTAACTATATTCATAACTACGCTCTCAATGGTGCTATGAACTTATTTTTTATAATAAAGTATGTTTACTGCGGGTGCTGTACAGAAAATAGCCTATCGACAAAATCAAATTTCTAGAGGAACCCATATTCACTTAATAGTCCAAGTTGGTACATCTTTAATTGTCTTATTATTACTCAGCTCGATGTAAGAATAACAGATTGTATATCCAATGTGTAAAAACCAGTTAGTACATGGTCAGGGGACTTTTCCTTGCCGAACGCTTAACAAGTGGGTAGTGATATAATTGGAAATCCCTGAGCATATCGCCCATTACATCAGTACTATAACATAAATATAGCGGTAGCTATCTCTGGGTAATCAAAACAACTAATTTAGACACCTGATAACAATGTCATCTATTAAAAAGGACCTGGTACTCAAGTTTTTACTCACGATGGTAATTTGTAGACAGTCGTGTAGTTTTACGAATTCACTAATTCTCGCAAATGCTTATGAAATGCGTACCTAGTATCTATGGTAAAACAACAAGATTGCTTGTAATCATATATCATACACGCATAAAGTGTTTTGCGTTATGAATTTCAGAATACTCCGACCTTTATCTATTCAAGTGACTAACCTGCATTTGTAATGCATCTCCAGAAGAATGTAAATATAAAGTTAGTTTTCTCATATTCAAAAATTGTAGTAGCTCCATACATCATTGTCGACTCTCTCCCCTGTTGATTTAATTAGGATTAATATGGGTTGCCTAGTTCAAGGAGTTCACTACATAGTCTACACACTTGAAATGTTGCTGCTCTTGAGCAAATTCCAGCTCTAACAGATTGGTGTTTATATCGAAGTCTGCACCTACTTCGGTGCGTAATACTCGATAACAAGGAGCTAAGATGGCATGATGTTAGTTTATATCTTGCCAATCCTTACAGATTGATATCTCTTCATTTCTTGCTGTTAAATAGTAATTCATAGAGCTTGAATAACTATAATGTGAGATTGTATCTTGCATAAATAATGGTCACGTGCGTAATTATTAGCTGTATGTTGGTTTGAATCCTAGATACAGCTGGTTCATGTGGCAAGAAACTAAGCTATATTACCCCTGCTCCTAACTGCGCCCCTCCTTCAACGAGTTTCGAAGATAACATAATAGAATCTTTGTTGCAACACTATTCGAAATCCTAGGAAAATAATAAAATATTCATGTGCACTGATTGTTATGTCCAAGGGAGATAGAATTAATACTTGGTCTGGGATATATTCTCAAAATTTTACGTAAACGACAAATGTTCATGGGGTCACTTTTCCTGCTTTACGCTTACTTACACAATGCGATTTACCAAGATAAAATATCAATTCAAACAATACGAACCAAGAAGTGGAAATTATTATTACCACGGTTACGGTCAATTTGTATCTCGACCCTTATCAGACGAATAGGCAATGTATTAATCTCTGTTTTGCCTAAAATGTACACACTCTGAAAGTCTTTCGAGCAATCCGTATACTTCTCAATTATTTTGCGTTTATGCTTTATTCTGAATAAATTTCAGCGACATTGGCTGGGACGATAGTTTACTTTATTCCTCATGGTTGTGGAATATATCATCAACAGGATACTAATGAAAGTGAGAGTGCAGAATTATACTACGTATTGATTCATTTGATCTTCTTATCCGGATAACGATATGGCTTATCGAAGTGATTATTTAGTACTTTCAAACTTTTGTCTGTTTTTGTAATTGGACAGTATAATCGGACCGAAATAATTCCATAAATTTACAATTTATAATTTGTGTTTGTTATACTCGTGAACTGTAAGGATACTATACAGATACATCTTCAGCATTGTCTGAATATTCATTAACATGTTCACAGCTGAATTATGTTTAAGTCTAATGTAAAGGCAAGATACATTCCAGAACTCTATGAGGTAGTGTAGACTAAGTCGTTTATCGTAATTCCTTAAAATAAAGAATAGTGATGTTCAAATAAAAGCTAATCGGATCCGGCTGTGTTGGCTGTAAGCTGATCGGACCTCTGTCACTGGTCGACAACCTGAGTACTTAATAATTATTTATACAACTAACTATGGGTTTAAATCATTATGGTAGTACTTTAGCTCATATAACATTGTAAGTTATAGTATGCTTTCAGAATGCTTTGATAAAGATAAATTAGATAAAACACAATA
Source organism: Ostrea lurida (assembly GCA_903981925.1). Lineage (NCBI taxonomy): Eukaryota > Metazoa > Mollusca > Bivalvia > Ostreida > Ostreidae > Ostrea > Ostrea lurida. Next base: position 9,868 of record CAJDSM010001747.1, read on the forward strand.
TTGCAATGCTTTCCAATATTGTTGTGGTGATTACTGGGATATGATTGTAGAGGTAGAACATACTCAATGAATAGCATATCGTCATGAAAAAAAAATGATCATAATCCCGCTTTTGATTAAATATTGCTTCATATTTGAGCCTTGGTGAACCATCATATGCTCGAACGAGCTGTGAGAAATATAGTGTTCATGAAGAATAGCTTCATATGTTCATCTCCAATTGCATATTGTGCATTTTGCTATATACAGTATGAGTCAGAGTTTAGTGACCATTGATTTAAAGGAGGACTGAACCTCACCTTTCTCGATTTTTTGACTAATAATTCTTTTCATTATTTAGTATGGTTAGAGACATGTGAAGAGGACATAACTGGTTTAAGTTCTAAAGGTTGGATCATTATTTATTTGAGGACTTTTGGTTGAATTATACGCCTAAGTATTAGATTCGAATATATTGGAGTTCTGAATACTCTTAGTGGTACGTACGACTAAGACTTCGAGTCTTTTTTATCTCAGATATCTCAAACTCTTATCAGTATTCGAGCATTGTTGGTGGCTCGAGCGTCATGATAGACTGATAAACTAATTTGCGGTGGCTGCCAACAATTTACATTTCGACACAGCAGGAAATGATACAAATAATTAAATCCGCAACACGTAATCAGATATAGACAAGAGATCATCTATTAGTTAAATTATTAATAATTACAATCGTACAACTATACGATCGAACGTGTAGCAAGTGCCTTAGAAGATAATACGTTACACAGAGTCATGCCCTCTCACAATCTTACACGACAAATAGGCCCCCTCTCTCAAAGCTCCGCAACATTGCCTTACGTCGTTCTGGTAACACCAGTGTTCTAAATTTTGAATATTGTCTAGTCACTCCTTCTGCTTGAATTTATGGGAGTTCGAATTGCATTACGGCACGGAGTACCTCATAAATATATCGTTCCAAATGTAACAGGTTGAGTTTCACCATACAGATGCGCCACAACCTTATTTACTAATTAGAAGGTCACTTAAAACTATCCTCGAAAGAACGAACCACCTCGTCTTCATTTTAGAGAAAAAATGTCGAGCGTGGAAGTCAGTTAAGCACCTTTTGAAAGGATGATCTAACATAGAGAGTTTCATGAATGGTAAGTCATACGCCAATGCCACGTTGGAGAACAAAGTGTTCTTGCAGCGTCACATGAGAGGATATTATGAAGACTTGATTTCTATACTACGCTACGTTTCATGCAGTAATGATAGATATATCATGAGAAATAAGCATCCATACTCACAATAGACTCCTCACAGTGCTACTCGCTCTTGTACACCAACCTTTTATTTTTATCTTTGAGAACTCGAAATTGTAGGATTTTCATTATGAAAATGCGTGTGGGGATCTGACCTTGAAGTCCAAAACTAATTCGGTATACGATGTCAAATTTCAGATACTTAGTTTATCATGTTTATTCTCTGATTTTATCATATCAGTTTTTTGATGCGATTACAAGTTTTTATACTTGCAAAACAGTTAATCAAGTGTTTTAGCTATAGGGAAGAATTGATAAATGGTGACCATGCTGTCAGTGATAGCTTGTGACACGACATATATATATAAACAAGCAGTGTACAGTATTATCATTCTGTGACACATGACTTTTGCTGTATCGTTTTAATCCATATGTAAATGAAATCATATCTATTTGAGACAAACACTTATTATCGAACCTATCTAGCTCTTTGCAACGATACGTGTTTTATAATAATGAGAACAATAGTTCAAAGATGTAACTCGAAAATCAATTGGGACTCCCCACTACAAAACATATATCCAATTCGCTAACCTACTTGATGGCTAGCAACATACCAAACTGACGTGGAAATAAAGACTAGCAGATACTCCCCCAAACACTTCCTCGCATAGAAGTAGTGTAATATAGTAGATTGAACTTTTGATTTACTTGAGGAATGCATTGATCACTGTATGTGGATGGTAGCCAAACCAGATGGAAGGAATAAACTTGCAGATGGCGAGTAAACCATCACAGGAACAAGGACCCATCGAAAAGCAAAACCACCAGGAAACACGCCTTCGATGGTGCTTCATGCATGATGGTCCTAGTGTCGACAGGGATGTTATAGTGTGATAACAATGTTTTTCACCAAAGGGTAGGAAGTTATTCTGTAAGAAACAGAACACACAGATCCGCCGATGTGTGAAGCAAGCATATCTTGCTTCTCACTTCCCTCCACTTGACAAAATATGTACAGCAAAACAGTGCAAGTCCAGAGGTCAAATAACTGTGATCAGTTCCGCTATACTGCTTGCATATTCTGCTGCACTGCATGAATGTTCAGTTCCGAAGATCGTTGTGTATGAAGGGTATTGAGAAAGAGGTGGTTACTACAGCACAGTATAAAATACAGTGCTAACCGACCGGGAAATCGAAACCTCAGGGCCAGGGGCCTTGCTGAGTGAGTTTTGTGAATTGCATCAATTTCGATGATCCCAATCCCGATGAATATTGAAATGTGAGAATATTAAAATTTATTTCTTTCACACCTGCCCACCAAATTTTATGAAATTCGAACTTGATCTGTAGTTTGACACTCTGAAACTACCCTGCAAGTTTCAAATGATTCCTCACAAGCATAAAGAAAAAAAAAGTCTGGAAAACCAACGGGACGGAATGGGGACAGGCAGACTGACAGCACAGAAGAAAGCTATCATATAGTCCCCTCCGGTTACAAACCGGTAGGGTACTAATAACATTAGATGGGATGATATAATCCCACACCTAACCCCCTACCCCCATCCTTCTCATGAAACTTTCGTAATGCATGTTTTACACTAAATTTCTGAAATTGACTGTTTCGTGAAACGAGCAAAAAATTGCTCGTTTCAATGCCGTTGCTTATTTCATGAAACAGGCAACACACCTGCCTTTTTCGTAAATCAGGCAAAGTTTACCTCCCTATTTCATAAAACAAGCAATTTTTTTTTTTTTTTGCTCGTTTCACAAAACAGGTAATTTCAGAAATTTAGTGTAACATATGAACCAACATTTCTTTTATGCTAGAGCATGACATGATATACAAGGAACAACACGTGGACACCTCCATGAGAATACAGTTGTTCAAAACTATATAAAACATCGTGTCTAGCACATAAAAATACAGATGTAATCGCTCCTGATCAATCATCATGGGTCTTTAATGCGTAATTACTGTAAATTCATTCGCATATATAATGAGTTATCTGCAAAAATTTTATAATTTATACAATATTCAAAGACTGCATGATTCAAATAATTCATGGTTGTTTTTTTTTTTTTTTTTGGGGGGGGGGGTCTGAATTGAATATAATATATAGAACCTCCAGGCATACTGGCTTGCTTTATCACATATAATTACGCTACGCTATCAAAAGAATACATACTACATGTATCAATATCTGTAAATGGTTGATAGAAGAAGGGAGATTTTTTTAATTATACGATGTGAATTTGAAGTCGTTATTTTTATACATTGTACACCGATCAATGCACGCATTCGTCCGTTCAACGGGAAGCTTCCGCCCAACTGACAGCCTAAAGTAATTACGATTTTGTTGATTACTACGGTGTGGAATTTCAGGATTTGTAATGCATGGGGGCTAGTGGAATTATAATTATGATCGTTTACTTAATATAAAAATACACGTAGAACATTATGTTGAAAGGACATTCGCAAGACGAAAAACATTGTGCTCTTTTACTTAGCATAAATTCGATCTCCTCGATCCATATAGACTCTCTGAAGACAGAAAATCACATAAGCTAGGGCCGTATTAGTTATGTCTAGTTTTTTCTACGGAAAAGGTCGAGTGATGTTCCGATTGCCTGAAAGGCAGGTTAGTGAGGTTACCTTTTATCGGATTAAATTGTGCCTTTCCCCTGTCTGAATTAATAATTGCCTTTTCAGCAATGTTATATATGAATTAATTAATTACGCGTTACCATCTAGTCGGTTACGACTAGATGGTAACTCTGAAAGGCCAATCGGAACATCACTCGGCCTTTTCCGTAGAAAAAGGAAGTTGCAACCACCATAACTCAACCACCCCCTCTCGATCCGCCACTGTACCAACTATTTCAGAGAACCAATGCAGTGAAATTAGTATTTATAAGCCTTTTGGCGTGTTTCTCAATCGATTGACGAATCATTGTTTACACTAAAGTTATTGAATAGTAAGACAGTCATTCGGTGATATCTCGATTCCCATTCAGTGTATATGAGGAGGAAATAAACAACAACAGTTGTCAGTCACTATTTAGGTCATCAGAACTTGGTGAACTATAAATCTACTTATAAGTGTTTAACGGAACGTCAATCTAGATACTATCACATCATGACCGAAATACAGGACTCTACTGTTTTGCATGTTTCCATGACTTGATGGCCTATATCTAACGGAATGTTTCTTTCTAGAATTACCCCCAGAGAAGGAAACACATTTTCTTCTTTCCAGATGGAGAGAAATAAAAAAAAAATCACCCAGAATACAATCCTAGAAATAGCACTGCTTAGACAACAATAATTTTCTCTGCTAATGAGGGAATGCTGTTTTGGCACGAATAGCATTGTTGTTTACGCAAGTGAAATCATTTCCCAGTATGGACATGTTCATCATTTGTATCATGCGTGCTTGCAAACGTAACAAAATACTTTGTGACAAATCCAATGATTAACTTTGTTGTTTTGTTATTACTTCAAAGAGAAAGGCCGAAATGTTGCCAAGACACATTCATAAAAGGAAGGGTCTTTTTTCCAGAACCAAGTTATTACGAGATTTAAACGATTACGATTTTTTTTTTTGAAGAACTTAATAAATTCATAATTTAAAATTTTGAAGAAAAAAACTAACTGCAGAACTGTAGCTCCCTGAAAATAAAATATTGGGACAGATCAGAGAGCTACAGATCCACCCCTTATAAAAACCTTCGATTTACGGCGCACTAGAAATTGCGCATGATTGAGGTCTAATATCGTTGTATTCCTGCATCGCCGAGCCATAAATATGACATGAAAACTCACAGTTTCAAGTGATTTCGTCTGTTGATGTAGCCATGTTGGGTACCCGGTCAATTTGAACCTCGGTTTACAAATTATTTAATTTCCATTCAAAGTTCGTGTTTTGTAATAAATCAAGACTGAATACACAATTTGTATCAAATATTATGAATACAAATAGCAACGGGGTTCGAATTGACCTTGGTGACATTGCCGCTCGCTTCAAATAATTGATTTGATTGTTAAACTAATTCTCTGTCATTATTAATATTGTATTGCTTACCTTCTAGGTGTATAAATCCCAAAATATAACCAAGCACCATATTTTCCGTTCAAAATATGGCTCCACGTTGCATTTCTTTACCTCCGTCATACTGAAGAGTTCTATATAGCATTTCCAAATACATAAGGGTATATTGCCCATTTTATAAAAAGACTTTGGGAAAGCTTCAATTTCGGGAAATAGAATATGGAGTAAGTATTTGAACAGAAAATGTAGTGATCGTTTTAGTTTGGGATTTTCATGACTCGGTGGTAAGTAATGCAAAAGTTTGGGATTTTCATGCCGAGTTGGTAAGTAATGCAACATTAATAGTGATAAAGAGTTAGTTTAATTGTCAAAAAACTTATTTGAAGCGAGCGACAACGTCACCAAGGTGCGCATTTATTGCTAGAACGGACCGAAGCTGAATGTAAATTTCCAGACATGACTTATGAAGGACTGCACCAAGATTCGGTGAAGGCGCTAGTCCAAATATCCAGCCGAGCAGATTCTCTACCGAGATTAGTGTGAATGATTCTCCTACCTGAGAACAAAAATACTCGCTTATATTTTTGCTTATAAAATAGATGTTTTTATTTTATGGGAAAAATCATATGTTGCCCCGTATTTAAATCGGGTTCAAAATATTTGGGAGGGGGGGGGGTCTAACATTTCGGGTCGGGCTCGAGATTTCTCAAAAACTCTTTTCCGGCTGCATACAAGCAAGTTGTACGGGAAAATTTAGAAGAGAAATATCACGTAAAATATAATAGTTTTTAATTACCGTTTGATTGATGTCCGGGTTGTCCGATCTTTTTAATTGTGCTGAATGACAACCCGCAGCTTATAATTTTGTACGCCTCGGCCAACACATGCCAACGTAAATAAACCAGAACAATAATGAATATTTTATTGCTGGGATTTTTACCTATAAGTTCACTTTAGCACAACGTTTTGTTCAGAACCAAACATGACAATCTTTATAATAATTGCGAGTAATTAATTTGTAAAAATCAATGCAGTTGTAATTGCAAGTACAAGTAATTGACAAAATCATCAATGCATTTGAAAGCTTTTAATTACATTTTGAAGTAATTGAACCCAACCCTGGTATGGAGATAGAAACGTATCTCGTATCCTTAGATCTTTTTGAACAGGCCTGTAACATTGACAAAAACAAAGACTACATGACAGCACGCAAAATTTATCGTGTTGTCATTCTGTGATCGGTTTTTGTGAGTGTGTTATTAAAATATACTGAATGAATATTTTACATTTTACAAAGAAGCATCACGAAACCTTCACAAACTTTCCGAGAAAACAAAAGTAAAAAATATACTTACTTCATAAATGTAACAATGCCAATTTTAGAAATTTCCTCCTTCAAGACCGTCCAGGATCTGGCCAGTAAATCTTTTTGTTCCTCGGATAGTTTTGTTTCCTTTTCTAAGATGATTTTTGCATTGACTTTGTTGGTTTTACGTCCACCACAGCAGTGAGCAGAATCCACATTACCCATTCTCTCACCGGCGACACAAGTCGCGATAGTGAAGCTTATCCTTGTCAATGCTGAATCTTTGGAGTGCTAATCTCCATGTAATAAATTCATTGCTGGTTAGCTTAATCAGAAACTAAAATCCTTTTGATATTTTCGTCTAATAGATTCTTAAATCGTTAATACATACGTACATAGAATTTCGGCTGGACTTCAGAAACCATATTGGAGATAAGATTCCTGTTGATTTATAAGTATTTTATCAAGTATTAAGAATCGCCATTATCACACTTGCATAATCAATCCTGCATCCAAGCATGCCAGTAAAAATAGTTAGCATTGTCTTAAACCTACAATGGGCAGAAATTCTCCTGGTTTGAAATTTTCAGCGATGTGTTTAAAATGAACAGGCAATCAATACACGTACGTGAAAAGTGTCTTTTTTGTCAAACAAAGTAACTTAGCATTTGCTTTTAAGGAAGCTGAACTTTATAGACTGATTGTACAGACAACAATTAATCATTAGTATATTTTAAGTAAAACAATGGTCTTTCCTTAATCAATATGGTAGATGATATTTTCAAACTACTGAAGTGCATTTTGATTTTTTTCCAGTTTGGTAGGTTCGTTGTAACCTGTTCAATATTAGGGCACTGCAACGTCTGTTTGTAATGTTTAAAAATTAACTTGGATGCAATATAGTGGAATTATTTGATCCATATGCATTTGTAAATTGTTGGAAAATATTAATTCCTGGTCAGAACAATGTGATATCATTAAATAAACCGCTATCGAAACCCATATTGAATAAGTGTTAAATCCAAATCCTTTAGACCCCCCCCCTCCTCCATAAATTATAGTATAAAATAAAGTGATCTCTTGTCCTGACAATATGCAGATTGATGTATTTAATAGCTTGTGCAAATGGCAATAAAGCAATTGTACAAAGTTTCAAGTCTATCCTGAAAATCCAAATTGGATAAGTTTTACATCCACACCGGCCTCATTAGAGTCACCATAACTAGTAGAAAATTATTAAATCTGGTGTGACCAGAGGTCGTGTTTTGCCCCAACTCTTGTTTTTGTTATTCTATTTAGGACTTACGAGATTGCACTGTTCTATTATCTTTGCCTTTACATCCTTTCTGTCCTGACAATATTGCACATCAAATTTTTCTAGTCTATCGATCCACGAATAACTTTAAGGAAAATAATTGGTCCCATCTGTCCTTTCAACAACAAAGTTTCAAGTATATCCGATAAGCCATATAGGAGTTCTACGTGTTATCCCCACCCCTGTTAGATCCACATAAATTTCGTCCACCAAATAGAAAGCAAAGATAAAAGAATAACGGATGGTTTCAGTTTTAAGCAAAAAAATGAAATAATTGCTCTGAAATAATATCATATTAGTCGTGTATTCAATTCCTCTTCGGTTCGTTTTGTCATTTTATTATTGTTAAATTGTTAACTCGTACGTAAATTAGGATCACAAAATATTATCTCCCTTGGACATAACACAACGTCATGAATGTATTACGAACTGTGATTGCATCATTATTGTGAAGCTTACAATGTGTTTCTGGCTAATAACGTAACACCCAACTTTTACGTCATTTTTGGAAAGATCATCCATATAGTTTATGATTTTTAATAATCGAAGAAAGAGGATACCTGTAGACTAACATTCCTTTAGCTTATGTCGGATGTCGGCAGAATATCACTTTTAACTCATATTGCTGAATTTTTGGCACAAATTGGTGTACATTAGTGAACTTTGTGAAGCCCATTTCTAATTCAGCGGTGCCGAATATTCACTATTATAAACTAATTATATCTTATTCTGGTCATCAGGGTACTTAATCGGTGGAGTATCGAAACCATTACCAACGCGAAAATATGGTCCGCAATCTTTGGTTTACAAATATTAGGTAGCAGGGGATAGTAATCGAACTACAGGCCCTTTCCAATTCGTTAAAAATAACACCAAATTTTGAAAGATGTTACATGTGCTAAATGTTAAACAAGATAGCCTATTTTTGCTATAGTATGATGTAGGCTCTAACCACATATAGCCTATACCTTGTTACGGTGGCAGGAAGCCCCATTTTTTTAATGGTTAATTCTTATACGATGATCAATAAGAGTCCCTTTTGCTATGGAAATGGGCCACTGATGTTTTTTTTTTTTTTTATTCTGGTAGCACCCAAAACTTTTATTATATAGTTCACTAGCACCCAACTTTTTATTGTATATTGTTCACTCTTTTCAAGGAGTGGGATTTGCTATGTATGTTTTGTATATATGTTACTTTTTATGGCATTATTTATTTAATAAATGACATTTTTAATCTTTTATTATGAGTTTGTTTTATTTCTGGGAGGCTGACATAAAATAATTTTAGGATACATGTTAAAGACCGATAGTGGACCTAGTATAATTTTACACCCCACAGCAATTAAGCATATATGGCAAGAGGGGCAGGGCTTACTCAGAAGCAGTTTAAAATTAGAACTTATCATCCTGAGCTTGCATCGTACACGTGCTCCTCTATAGCAGACGAAATGATAAGTTAACGTCTTTGTTTACAACTTTTAGAATTTAAAAAAAACAAAAAAAAAAAAACAACACACCGGAGCTGAGTATATGCCTGTTATATCCAACACAATGAAACTTATGGAGCTCAGGTTACAGAATAGTCTCTCTAATATAAAGCTA
>CAJDSM010001749.1:6261-19810 GCA_903981925.1 Ostrea lurida
CTGAAATTTCTAAGTACAACAAATACATGTAAAGTTATGGTAAACAATCCACCAACTTGGCCTTGTAGGGGTCAACATCCCCATCCACCAACTTGGCTTGTAAATAATGATGTGCTTTCCCTCGCCGCCAGGAAAAACCATAGATAAATTTGTGAAAACTAGGAACTGTGTGTCCGCGGCAATGAATTGCGAGGTAAAACAAAATAAATGGGGGACCCGTCATTTATACGAACAAATGTTTGCTTTAATATCAATATTGCATTTAGAAATATACTTGCTCGAGAGGAGCGTGCCTAGAAAGTGCAATACAATCCGAGATTCAGGAACACGTAACAACTTATAAGGGAGTTGAAGGGTTAGGTGGGGGAAATTGGAAGAAAGCTTAGACGGTAACATTTCGTTGAGTACACACAGATTAACGCTAATGTGAAAATATTACATAACGATTACGCTAACTGTTCCGGGAACCCAAGGCCTCATCCAATCAGCGGCCGGGAAACCTCCTAACGGGAGTTACCTACGGTTTAAATTTCGGTAAAAAAGGGTAATTAAAGATCATTTAACAAATTCAATCGTCGACATAAAAAACAGTTATGTGCATACTTATATCATTTCAGCTGATTTTCACGAATTCATATGGTTTTTAGGACGATCTAATACCATGCGAACTACAGAAATTTTCTTTAGTTACAAAAGTTTTATAAATCATATACTGTATGAGGAAGCACAATATTCATTTCATGGATTAAAGGTTTTTTGTTTAATTTCGTTGGTACATAAATCACGAAATATTGTGCTTCTAACGTAGTGCGAGCGCGCGGGTCAGACATCAATTAGGTCCTCACTTGTTTGGAAGCTATGATTAACGTTTGATACTTTGTTACTTCGCCACCACTTTATATGAGTTTGGACTGTGGTGTATCCAAATACAAATTTTATGTCAGTTGATGCTACAGGTTAGGTACATGCAAATCGTAATCACCGGGGGGGGACCGGTGCAAAACACAATGGGAACAAATTTATTTTTATGGAGCAGAAGGACCGAGTGTTGGAACAAATGATTTTGTTTGTGTGTGGATAATGTTGGATGGGGACATTATTTTTCATTTGACGAACAAAATGCAAAGAAAAAAAAGAGAATTCCAATTGATTTCAAGAGAATGATTTACAGCAAGTGAGGAAGAATGTCAGTATCAGCGTAAAGCAATAGATGATAAATTCCCTAGGTCAGTTGTTCGCTCGCGTTCTGCTTGTTGTACTTGCAGCGCTGGATTTATTTACCTGTCACTCATCGATGTGCGTAAACAATTCAAATCATTACAGAACCGTGGGAGCGTTAGAATAGTCCTCAGCACCTTGCGTGTCGTAAGAAGGCGAGCTGAATGGGGCGGTTCATTCGTGAAGACTCGAAAAAAACCAAGGTCCGTGTGTAATGACATGCTGTGCATGAATATGGGAGATTGAGATCGGTGGCTGAAGCTGATCTTATGAGAGAACGCTCGGGCTTATGAGAGTTTTCTCGATCTCGGTTTGTGCAACGTAATGACAGGATTATCGAGTCGAGGAGTAATCAGAGTGTAGGCAATGATAGAGTGAGACACTCGAAATTGCCGGAGGAGAGTGATGGTCGCACATTGGTTGACGTGCCATCACGTATAGAAAGATAAGTCTGATAATAACAACTGTGGAATATGATGTTCTTCTCCTACATAAGAGGCTAGGATTGTTATCATCCCCTGCAACAACGCACCGTGGGGGTCGGTTAGATAGGTTCCCCAGCATCCCTTGCGTGTCTAAGAGGACGACTGAATGGGGCGGTCTTCGATGAGACCGGAAAACCGAGGTCCCGTCTGTCACACCCAGGTGTGGCACGATTAAAAAGATCCCTCCTGCTCAAAGGGCCCTGAAGCGCCGAGCTGGCCTAAATTTTGAAAGCCCTTCACCGGTAATGGTGACGTCTCCATATGAGTGTTAATATTCTCGAGTGGGACGTAAAACAAGATATATCAATTCAATAATCAATCCCCCCTGCAAACGACGTTTGGGGAAAATAGGTTTACTCTGTTCGTCTTGTGTGAATACATTAATCCTGCGTCCACTGTCCCGATTTTGACAACAGTGGAACACACGAATTTGAAATTTTCAATTTCGGGTGCAAAATGCCGCCGAATTTGAAAACGGCAAATATCACTAGAAAGCACATACGATGTCAACAGAAGTCACACGATGACATCCGACCCGAAACCGAAGGTCACCGGTGCTTCCGAACCATATACGCAAAAGCATACGCTTTCTAGATAAGAAGAACTACGAATGCTACACGAAAAGGTCAACACGATATGTATTAAGTGTACGGTGCATCCGAATGTTGTTCGGCGCAGTCTCGAAGGGTTACCATGATTACCTTATTATGTAATGCGATATCACTGTTATCGCGGTTTAAGTATCAGATTGCAGTGTAAGAAGAAATAAATTTATATAGTAAGTTGTGGAAATGTACAGAGTAAATGTCAGATACGTGTATCACAGTGACAACTTTCTTGTTTGTTGGTAGCACATCTAATAAAATAATTTTCACTGTTTCGTGCACTGTTTACTCTCTTAAATCAATCATAATAATAATTAGATGTCCTTCTAGAAAATTAGAATAAACCACAAATTAAGGTTATCAATAATTTACGACTTAAAACAGTAGATGCTGTGCTGTAATAGTTTTTTGTAATGTTCTCTAAGTTGCAATATGTCAGAGGTGCATCGTAGTTTCTTTCCTGTGTCGGTTATTCGTTGGCCAATTGCCACATGCACTTTGAAATGAAAATGATCGCTATTTTCATCATAAATTTTATATTTTTATAGAACATTTTTTGGGGGGGTCATAACCGGCAACTTCGGCTGTCTTCGGCGACTTTCGGAATTCCCATCGTAGTGCCTCGTCACTGCGTAATAATAGCGTCCTGATTAGCATTGCGAGCCTGATTAGCGATGATCGTGTTACCACTCTTAGAAGACAATCGGGCAAGCTTCGTGTTACTTCGTATTTGCCATCGTGAGATGAAGTTGGGCGCGAGTTGTAACGATTATTATACGAGGTAAAGGACGCACGGAAAACGATTATAATGTAAGATGATTCTTCAACGATGTCTATACGACGAGTAAGTGATATCATACAACTTATTACGAAATTGGACATTCGGGAGCCATCCCCATTTTATTTGGGCAATGCCAAGATTTTGTCCGCACAGTCACGAAGTCGCCTCCCGAGCGCATTAAATTTCGAAAATGTCACACCGATTGGGTAACAGATGCTATCACAGAATAATGCCGATGATTTCACGTATCAGAGCGCGATTTGAACGTTTCTTAACTCGTGTTCCTTGTTTGTACAAATCGGGACAGTGATGGGACGCAGGCATAAACGCGCGCAGGATTTTCATGAAACTTACCGGTAGTGGAGTGTTAGATTACAAATGGAAATGTGCATATTGCCAGGAATTTAATCTGGACAATTGATGTAGAAGATTTTAAAACTTGGGCATTTTTTAGCATACACATGTATAATGTGTTGTCCACAACTCCTCCTAAACGATTGCAGGATTTTAATGAAACGTATTATGGATGGTTAGATTTTTAGATTTAGTGTTTTCGTACTGGATTTAACCCGTTTACTTTTTTGACTACGGGCTACACGGCGGGTGTGACCGGTCAGCAGAAGGATGCTTACTCCTCCATGGCCACCTGTTCTGCTTCGCTTTTGTCGGAGGTACCTGCTTGCCCTACATTTCGATTTTGTATGTGTTTTTTGGGACTATGATTATCATGGGACAATATATGTACACACTGTAGAAAGATTTTAGGGACTTGCGAGGTTTTGTCGGTGCCTATGGTTAGGTCATCAGACTCTCGACCGAGAGGTGCAGTTTGAATCCTAGCAGTGCAGGGCCTACCGTTGTGTCCTTGGGGAAAGCACTTTACACGAAATTTCCTCATCCACCAAGTTTTAAGAGGGGTACTGGCTATAGACAGTGAAAGATATTGGCAGAATGTTAGTGGTTCTAGCGCTGTTAAGTGGAGCTTGCACTGAGAAAGGTTCTGGTATTGTTTAAGGTCTACTGGGGTAATAATGCATTGTAAGCGCTTTGAAGCACATAAGGTGGATAGGCCGATATATAATATTATCATCATTATATTATTATCATTATTACGATGATTGATCACTGTTCGTTATCTTTGCCTTTACTATGAACGTTGCACTTAGGCATTTCACAACAATGCGTTGTCCACTCCTCCTGAACAATAACTTCTACATGTAAGTAAGTCTTTGCCAGCTGGTTACATTGAAATATTCCATAATGCAATCCCAGATTTTCACAATGCACCTTTGGTTTCTATGTACAACCCTTCTAAATAAAATGATGGCCAATTTTGCGTTTTGAAAGGCATCAGCGTTGAAGCTAAGCGATTGGATATGCGTGGGTCTTTTAGTAATTTAGTTACGATATCAGTGTTAATTTCATGTTATACAACATGTTGCATAACTAATATACATTACGAACAATATTGTGAGATGTAGAATTGATTAGGACAGTAATTAATATTGTTAGGCAATGGTAAACAGGATCAAAAGATTATTCGGTTGCTGTTTTGGATCCCAAAGCTGAACATGAAATTAACTTTTCTCATCAAAATTTTCCGAAACTGGTCCTGTTTGTAAAAGTTTCGCATTTTAAGAACCATAAGACAATTCTACACGTACCCAACTTGTTATTCTCCAAGAACACTGAATAAAAAAGAAGCACCAGTAATTTGGCAAAGATACCATTGTATATAACCTAGGAAATCTTAGTTCCTTTGAGCGTAGTGCACAAAATGATATATAACGAACTTATCTACATTTGAAATGCATACACATTAATATATGAAATCATCGTTATCGATAGCGAATCTGGATGGTCGAGCAGTCTACTGCACTGGTCACAAGCGGCTATAGCTTAGGAGAAGATCATGGTATCACTGGTCACACGCGGCAAGAGATTTGTACCACTGGCCGTGAGTTGAACTCCAGATGTTGCAGGGTTATAACGAATCTCGTTTAAAGTCATCATTTCGAAATTCTACAACTCGCTATGATGACCTTGTTTGCGATTACAAATTATCGCTAAGTCATATGTTGACTGATTTGTTTCATACTTTGTTAGACTGTATTTTCACACTAGATTTGACGACGGGTAACCCCGTTTTACTTTGTTTCGAATACAGGTCACTGGCGGTGTGACGGTCAGCAGAGGATGCTTACTCCTCCATGGCACCTGATCCTGCCTTCGCTTTTGTCGAAGGTCCGTGTTGCAAATACATTCGATTTTGTATGTGTTTTTGGATTATGATTCGTTTGATACTTTGGTCTTCGCCATCTTATATAGGAGTGGATGTGCACGTGTATCCAAATACAATTATGTCAGTTGATTGCTACCGAATTAGGTACATGCAAATCTATCACCGGGGTGGGACCGGTGCAAACACAATGGAACACAAACTTTTATTTTTATGACAAAAGGACATGGAACAATGATTTTTTGTGTGTGAATAATTTGGATGGATTATTTTTCATTGACAAAAATGCAAAAAAAAACCCCAATTACCATTGATTTCAAGAGAATGATTTACAGCAAAGTGAACAAGAATATTCAGCAAATTGTTATCCCTAGGCAAGTGTTCATCCGTGTTTGCTTTTGTAACTTGCATATGTTTGTCATTATTTTAAAAATTCAAATCATACAGAACTGTAGGGATCCGGGTTAGAATAGGTCCTCAGCACCCCCTTGCGGTGTCGTAAAGAGGCGACTGAATGGGGCGGTCATTCGGATGAGACGAAAAAACCAAGGTCCGTGTCACAGCAGGTGTGGCACGATAATTGGTTTTTTTTTTGCATTTTTGTCAATGAAAAATAACCTCCAAATTATTCACACACAAAAAATATTGTTCCATGTCCTTTTGTCATAAAAATAAAGTTTGTGTCACATGTGTTTTGCACCGTCCCACCCCGGTGATAGATTTGCATGGTACCTAATTCGGTAGCAATCAACTGACATAAATTGTATTTGGATACACGTGCACATCCACTCCTATATAAGATGGCGAAGACCAAAGTATCAAACGAATCATAATCCAAAAACACATACAAATCGAATGTATTGCAACACGGACCTTCGAAAAAGCGAAGGCAGGATCAGGTGCCATGGAGGAGTAAGCATCCTCTGCTGACCGGTCACACCGCCGTGAGCCTGTATTCGAAACAAAGTAAACGGGGTTACCGTCGTCAAATCTAGTGTGAAAATGACAGTCTAACAAAGTATGAACAAATCAGTCAACATATGACTTAGCGATAATTTGTAATCGCAAACAAGGTCATCATAGCGAGTGTAGAATTTGCGAAATGATGACTTTAAACGAGTATTCGTTATAACCCTGCAACATCTGGAGTTCAACTCACGGCCAGTGGTACAAATCTCCTTTGCCGCGTGTGACCAGTGACTACCAGATCTTCTCCTAAGCTATAGCCGCTTGTGACCAGTCAGTAGACTTGCTCGACCATCCAGATTCGCTATCGATAACGACGATTCTATTATAAATGTGTATGCATTTTCAAATGTAGATAAGGTTCGTTATATATCATTTTGTGCGACTACGGCTCAAAGGAACTAAGATTTCCTAGGTATATACAATGGTATCTTTGCAAATTACTGGTGCTTCTTTTTTATTCAGTGGTTCTTGTGAAGAATAACAAGTGTGGGTACGTGTAGAATTGGTCTTATGGTTCTTAAAATGCGAAACTTTTACAAACGGACCAGTTTCGGAAAATTTTGATGAGAAAAGTTAATTTCATTGTTCAGCTTTGGGGATCCAAAACAGCAACCGAATAATCTGTTTGATTCAATCCTGTTTACCATTCGCCTAACAATATATAATTACTGTCCTAATCAATTCTACATCTCACAATATTTTCGTAATGGTAATTATATAATAAGTTATGCAACATGTTTATAACCGAAATATTCACACCGAGATCGTAATAAAATTACTTACGAACCACGCATTTCATCGCTTAGCTTCAAGCTGATGCCTTTCAAAACGTCAAATATTGGCCATCATTTTTTTAGAGGGTTGTACATAGAAAACCCAATGGTGGCATGTGAAAGATTGGGGATTGATTATGGAATAGTTCATGTAACCAGCTTGGCAAAGACTTATTTACATGTAGAAGTTTATTGTTAGGATGGAGTTGTGGACAAACGCATTTGTTGATGAAAAATGCCTAAGTGCAAACGTTCATATGTAAGGAAAGTAACGAACAGTGATCAATATCGTAATATGATAATAATATCATGATTGAATTTATATATCGCCTTATCTACCTAAGTGCTCAAACGCTTTACAATGCGTTATTGCCCCAGTAGACTTTACAATCCAGAACTTTTCAGTGCAAGCTGCCTTACAGCGCTAGAACCTAACATTCTGCCAATATCTGTCACTGTCTATAGCCAGGTACCCTTAATACTTGGGTGGAGTGAGGAAATTGTGTAGTGTTCTTTCCCAAGGACACAACGTAGGCCCTGCTACGGCTAGGATTCAAACTGACAACCTCTCGGTCGAGAGTAGATGACCTAACATTAGGCACCGAGCATACCTCGCAAGTCCCTAAATCTTCTACAGTGTACATATATTCCCACTGAATCATAGTCCAAAACACATACAAATCGAATGTAGGGCAACACGGACCTCCAACAAAAGCGAAGGCAGAATCAGGTCCATGGAGGAGTAAACATCCTCTGCTGACCGGTCCACCCGCCGTGAGCCCGTAGTGCGAAACAAAGTAAAGGGGTTAAATCCAGTACGAAAACTCTAACACTCCATAATACGTTCATTAAAATCTGCAAGTCGTTAGGGGAGTTGTGGACAACACATTGATACATGTGTTGGTAAAATGCCCAGTTTAAAATCTTCTACATCAATTGTCCCAGATTAAATTCCTGACAATATGCACATTTCATTTGTAATCTAACACTCCACTAAGTTTCATTAAAATCAACCTGGCGAGTTGTTTAAGATGAATCAACAAGACGAACAGAGTGAAACCTATATTCCCCAAACGTCGTTTGCAGGGGGAATGATTATACAATCCTAGGCCTCTTATGTAGGAAAGCACACATTTCCAGACAGTGTTTCAATTTATATATTCATACGTAAGAGTGGCAAACTGTCAACAAGGGACACATCTTCCTTCTGGGCACTTGATTGTATGATATCTCATGAACCTGGATGTCAACGGCAAACTTATAACCCAACTTTATAAAAACGGGATGACTTCAGCTTACCCCATCGTCAACTTCCCATATTCATGCAACAGCATGTCATTACCCTCTGTCTATGGTGTCCTGATTACTTCGTGTATCTGACAGATATAGCACACGGTGGGTCTTCCCAGTGACCAGGGGTGCTCACTCTTCCACCTCTGGTATATCCATTGTACCGTGTTAACTAGCCCCACTCTTAATTTAGGGAATAAATACCTTCTCATTTTATGATTGCGACCGTAATGCTGATTAACGTTGCAAACTGAGTTTTACCGGCGACGCGTAAGCGGAGCCGGTAAACGGATGTTGCAACCGTTAAATCAGCATTTGCGACCGTTAATGCTGATTTAACGGTGCAAACTGAGTTTTACCGGCGACGCGTAAGCGGAGCCGGTAAAACGGATGTTTGCAACCGTTAAATCAGCATAACGGTCGCAAATCACAAATGAGAAGGTATTTATCCCATTCTAATGCATTTTGCTTTATGTTTACATTTGTTATGAAATGTCTACGCTTGACGTTATATTTTGCGTCACGGCATTATGACGTCACAATCAAAGCTTCCCATCTTTTACAGATGTTTTTGCATCACGGCATTATGACGTCATGATTAACTAGTACACTTAATTATTTTGTGACATGCAAATAAAATTGAATTATGCCCTTTGTAAACATTATCGTCTGCTTAGCGACATGGCGCCTCACGGAAAAGAAATGACAACGAGAGCAAAAAGAAATCATTCTACAGATGTCAAATGCGGGTTTTTTCCAGTTATAAAATACAGGATGTAACGGGTATTCAAGCAAGAACTGTCCAGAAATTTCTGAAACGTATGCGCAAAAGGGGAAGTGTGGAAATTTACCACGAAGTGGAAGAAAAAGAAAAACGACAGTGCGCGATGACAGGTGTCTCTTGTGGAGCATCAAAAAGAACAGGAACAGACTCTGAAGGATGCTA
This sequence comes from Ostrea lurida, assembly GCA_903981925.1. Taxonomy (NCBI): domain Eukaryota; kingdom Metazoa; phylum Mollusca; class Bivalvia; order Ostreida; family Ostreidae; genus Ostrea; species Ostrea lurida. The sequence goes on from CAJDSM010001749.1 coordinate 15,568, forward strand.
CCAACCATTTAAACTAGAACGAGTGTGGTGTGTCGTGCAGGACCATAAAGAGACGATTGGTGAAAAGGATAAAACGTTGTGTGGTGTCGACGAAAAACACCGTCTCTCAGATAAATCGTGAGACGAAGCCGCTTGTTGCGACAAAGAATTCATTGGACAGTGGATAATTCAGTGGTCATCTATTAATTAGTGATGAAACGAAAAATTGTGTCTTGGAAATAACAACAAGGTATATGTATGGAGAACGACAGACGAGATTGAAGACCCGAGGCCTTGGTTTACGTGGTGACAGGGAGACAACATGCAAAGCTCCATCATGTTCTGGGGCTGTGTCTCTTTTTATGGAGTAGGAACATTGAAAGCTGTTGATGAAATATGAACAGTGAAAAGTATATTGAGTTTTAGATGAGTGTCTTTGGCTGTGATTGTTCGTCATTTTACAAATCGTCGATGGTTTTCCAAGAGGACAATGCCGCGTGTCAGTCTCGGCAAGATCGAATGAATGGAAACAGAACAATGATATAGAAACATTACCCTGGCCCCCACAGAGCCCAGACCTCACATTATAGAAAATGTCTGGAAGGTGTTGAAAGTTCGAGTGCAAAGGCGAGCAAACGAGATCAGAAATGCCGATGACCTAAAACATGTTGTTCAAGACACTTGGAGTAATCTCCTCTTTAGTGTACATTCGAAGCCTTTATCAGAGTCTTCAAGAAGAATTCGGACAGTATTACGTTCCCGGGTCATATCACGAAATATTAACCAAAATAGGTTAGTGATTTTTTTTGTTTATAAAAAAATACAAATCAAATTTTAGAGTTTTGTTACAAAATTTATTGACGTCGGCCATTTTGCGAACTCAATTATGGCACGTGACTGTATTTTGTTATACATGTTTTTATTGTAATTTACATGTATTTTGTTATACATGTTTGTATTCTTTACATGTATTTTGTATACATGTTTTATTGGAATTACATGTATTTTGTTATACATGTTTGTATTCTTTTTATAAATTTTTATCTCAGTATTGAGTAAAATTTTTCGCAATTTCAGTCGGTGTTGTGTTGTAAAATGAAGGAGGAAGCATAAAAGCTAATATATGATGATTTTTGAAATATTGTTAGTTCAAAGGGTCATGTATTTATGAGGATTTTTGCAAATTTTCTAAGTTTGAAGGGGTATAACTTCCATAAAATTCAGAGGATCAATATTTCCTGCTATAATGCAAAACTACATATGATGTTCTTCCTGCTATACAAGTTTCGTTGAATTTGGTGGGTAGTTCAGAGGAGTTGCGATGACAAGTTTATTGGGACGGACGGACGGAGTGACCCGACTCCTAACCTGCTTTCGCCGTTGGCGACGCAGTGTAAAAACACATAAAATCGAATGTATTGCAACACGGACCTTCGACAAAAGCGAAGGCAGGATCAGGTGCCATGGAGGAGTAAGCATCCTCTGCTGACCGGTCACACCCGCCGTGAGCCTGTATTCGAAACAAAGTAAACGGGTTACCCGTCGTCAAATCTAGTGTGAAAATGACAGTCTAACAAAGGTATGAAACAAATCAGTCAACATATGACTTAGTGATAATTTGTAATCGCAAACAAGGTCATCATAGCGAGCGTAGAATTGCGAATACAATTCGTTATAACCCTGCAACATCTGGAGTTAACTCACGCCAGTGGTACAAATTCCTTGCCGCGTTGACCAGTGATACAGATCTTCTCCTAGCTATAGCCGCTTGTGACCAGTGCAGTAGATTGCTCGACCATCCAGACTCGCTATCGATAACGACGATTCTATTATAAATGTGTATGCATTTCAAATGTAGATAAGGTTCGTTATATATCATTTTGTGCGACTACGGCTCAAAGGAACTAAGATTCCTAGGTATATACAATTAGTATTTGCAAATTACTGGTGCTTCTTTTTATTCAGTGGTTCTTGTGAAGAATAACAAGTGTGGTACGTGTAGAATTGGTCTTATGGTTTTAAAATGCGAAACTTTTACAAACGGACCAGTTTGGAAAATTTTGATGAGAAAAGTTCACTTCAGTGTTCAGTTTGGGATCCAAAACAGCAACCGAATAATCTGTTCGATCAATCCTGTTTACCATTCGCCTAACAATATATAATTACTGTCCTAATCAATTCTACATCTCACAATATTTTGTAATGGTATATATATAATATAGTTATGCAACATGTTGTATAACCTGAAATAACACCGAGATCGTAACTAAATTACTTACGACCCACGCATTTCAATCGCTTAGCTTCAACGCTGATGCCTTTCAAAACGCAAAATATTGGCCATCATTTTATTTAGAAGGTGTTGTACATAGAAAAACCAAATGGTGCATGTGAAAATCTGGGGATTGAATTATGGAATAGTTCAATGTAACCAGCTGCAAAGACTTATTTACATGTAGAAGTTTATTGTTCAGGAGGAGTTGTGGACAACGCATTTGTTGATGAAAATGCCTAAGTGCAAACGTTCATATGTAAAGGCAATAGATCGAACAGTGATCAATATCGTAATAATGATAATAATATAATGATTGAATTTATATGCCTTATTCACCTAAGTGCTCAAAGCGCTTTACAATGCATTATTGCCCAGTAGACTTTAACAATCCAGAACCTTCTCAGTGCAAGCTGCCATTACAGCGCTAGAACACTAACATTCTGCCAATATCTGTCACGTCTATAAGCCAGGTACCTTTTACTTGGGTGGAGTGAGGAAATTCGTGTAAAGTGTCTTTCCCCAAGGACACACGTAGGCCTGCTACGGCTAGGATTCAAACTGACAACCTCTCGGTCGAGAGTCTGATGACCTAACCATTAGGCCACCGAATACCTCGCAAGTCCCTAAATCTTCTACAGTGTACATATATTGTCCCACTGATAATCATAGTCCCAAAAACACATACAAAATCGAATGTAGGGCAACACGGACCTCCAACAAAAGCGAAGGCAGAATCAGGTGCCATGGAGGAGTAAACATCCTCTGCTGACCGGTCACACCGCCGTGAGCCGTAGTCGAAACAAAGTAAACGGGGTTAAATCCAGTACGAAAACTCTAACACTCCATAATACGTTTCATTAAAATCCTGCAAGTCGTTTAGGAGGAGTTGTGGACAACACATTGATACATGTGTTGGTAAAAATGCCAAGTTTAAATCTTCTACATCATTGTCCCAGATTAAATTCCTGACAATATGCACATTTCCATTTGTAATCTAACACTCCACTAAGTTTCATTAAAATCCTGCGAGTTGTTTTAAGATGAATCAACAAGACGAAAAGAGTGAAACCTATATTCCCAAACGTCGTTTGCAGGGGGAATGATTATACAATCCTAGGCCTCTTATGTAGGAAAGCACACATTTCCAGACAGTGTTTCAATTTATATATCATACGTAAGAGTGCAAACTGTCAACAAGGGACACATCTTCCTTCTGGGCACTTGATTGTATATATCTCATGAACCTGGATGTCAACGGCAAACTTATAACCCAACTTTTAAAAACGGGATGACTTCAGCTACCCATCGTCAACTTCCCATATTCATGCAACAGCATGTCATTACCCTCTGTCTATGGTGTCCTGATTATTCGTGTATCTGACAGATATAGCCACGGTGGGTCTTCCCAGTGACCAGGGTGCTCACTCTTCCACCTCTGGTATATCCATTGTACCGTGTTAACTAGCCCCACTCTTAATTTAGGGAATAAATACCTTCTCATTTGTGATTTGCGACCGTTAATGCTGATTTAACGGTTGCAAACTGAGTTTTACCGGCGACGCGTAAGCGGAGCCGGTAAAACGATGTTTGCAACCGTTAAATCAGCATTTGCGACCGTTAATGCTGATTTAACGGTTGCAAACTGAGTTTTACCGGCGACGCGTAAGCGGAGCCGGTAAAACGGATGTTTGCAACCGTTAAATCAGCATTAACGGTCGCAAATCACAAATGAGAAGTAGTTATTCCCATTCTAATGCAATTTGCTTTATGTTTACATTTGTTATGAAATGTCTACGTTGACGTTTATTTTTGCGTCACGGCATTATGACGTCACAATCGAAAGCTTCCCATCTTGTTACATATGTTTTTGCATCACGGCATTATGACGTCACAATCGAAAGCTTCCCATCTCGTTAACGCTCATTTGACCACCTCAAATACCAGTGCATATCCAATCAAAATACGTGTTACAAAACAATTGCATAAATT
>CAJDSM010001749.1:19835-30556 GCA_903981925.1 Ostrea lurida
TCTATTCTTTACAGCAATCATGGGATTGGTCACTATTTGTTATCGTCGCATGTTCATGAAATTGATTTTAAAAACAAATCTTTTTATCAAACCAATTACAGTGTTGGCTTAAGAAGGTCCCTTCATTGTATACATGCATATGGTTAAAGTTACACAATATAACTAACTAGTATTCCTGTTTCTTTTAAAATGTTACTATTCATGGAACACCCCATGGTAGAAACGTCAAATTATCGTATTATATACGAAATCGTCCCATAATTGGACCTTTCCTGCTTGATAATGAACTGTTAACTGCTTACAGAAGGGGACTCGTTACACAGATAATATCGGCTCCATTGATTCACTGAGGAAAAGAGAAAATACACGAGAGTGATTATCATTAGCAGCAAATGAAAGGCATATAACAAAACACAAAATCCAACAGATTTGCAGTATATCACATCCTTCCACACTTGTCCAGCGATTCTTTACCGCTGGTGCACACTGGGCAAGACCCGACACATGCAATCACGTGATCATACTGTACGAGTAAAGGTCATTATTACTACACCCCCACAAACACGTACAAAATCTTTAATCTGATTAATTTAATGGGATGTGGAAATCAGCAATTCGCAAAATCTATGGTCGTTATAATGATCTAATTTGCCAATACAACCTGCCATTAGGTCGAATGCTGACTATTGTGCTTCATAGCAATTGTTAGGCCGCTAATCTTTGCGCACTCACTTTGACTACAGATTACTTCATTTATCAGATCAAACTATAGGGCTCATGGCGAGTGTGAGTGGTCGACAGGAAAAATGCTTACTCCTCCTAGCCTCTGGTGTATCCAGTGTTTGACCTATTCTTGTTAGGAATTATTAGCTTGAACATTGTGATATCACATGCAAGTTTTCAAACCCAATGCAATGAAACAAATTCTACATTCGGATGCCTTACTCTAATACCCGAAATATAATGTAAGGATATTCAGAGCACAAATGACACCAAGCATCATGTTAGTATTGCATGGCAATACATGTTTCCTTCCGGTCGCAAAGTCAAAGTCGTCTGCGTAATATTCTGCGTGAAAAATCACAGGAATAACAAGGTCCCAAAAATGAAAGCCATTTAGGAAAGACTCAAATTCCATGTTTTCTACGACCAAAGACCATAAATCTGCAAGAAATCAACGGACCGGAACAAAATCTTGTTCTGTTAATTGTCGTGATAGAGTAACGATCAAGCATTAAAAGAATTTTGCAAGTATGCCGACAAAATTAAACCCCCCCCCCTCTCCCAGACTTCGCCGGAAGGGAACTAAAATGCAGACGAGCTGAAACATACATATATAGACACAAAGCATACACGAAACATGTCAATGGGCATCGAGGTACATGTAAATACTGACAGCATGAAAATCAATTATACTATATGTGAAAGGTTTTGAATGGCATGGATAATTATTTTACAGCTTTTGGAGTTTTTACCCATTTATTATCAGCATACATAATTGGTATTTCGAAAAAGATACAAATTAGTAAAGTGGGCTAGTATTTCAAATAAATTATAACGACAAGATTTTGAACTATTGCACTCTGTGTGCCAAAGTCATTGATAATGAAAGGGGGAAAATTAGGAATGGTATGTTTTATGTCTGTGACAATGGAAAAGGAAACCCTTTATCCGTCACATTATTGTCAAATTTTCTTAATTAAGACCCAAGATATTGCAAACCTCCTAACTGCTAGCCAAGAGAAGTGAGAAATGCCGCAACAGTACCCCATTCAGGCAAATTAAACACCGCACAACAATAGCTGGGCCTCGAAGAACATAAAATCCTCCAAATCAGTGGAACAAATTAGAGGGGAAAGACATGAAAATAATGGATATTACCCCATCCTTCTCTTTCATTTTAAGTCATTGGTTCTTCATACCCATAGGAGTTCATTATTGATACGTCATACAACATAATAAGAGGTTTCATCTTTAAAGCTGAGACGCTATTATCTGATCACGTGTTTGCAAGCTTCTTATTCTACTTTTGAGTATCTCAATCCTCCTGAGATTTCTTTCTGTTCGACAGTGTTTAACTCCCTTTGAATTATATGAAATTTACGAAATTTTAAAGAAAAATTTAAATTTCTATTCAAGTGGTCACAGTTATCGACAGTATTGGTGTCGCTGTTTGACAGACCCGCTAGTTTCACACTGTCGTACATTGTGCCATCATTCTATTATATCCGTCCCCGTTATATTACAGTAAGGATTGGTCATTGTGTTTACGTCCAGGACAAATACTTCACTTTCCTAAAATGGAAGATATCAACAGTTTTAGGTAAAATTCCACAAGGTTAAACTTGCAATGTTATTCATGGATACACGCCTCCTTGGTGAGCCAATGCTTTAGTATAGCTCATTTTCTTGAATTTATTTTCTCACCTTGAATCATCTTATTCCTTTCGAATATAATAAAAAAAAGAATTAATGATATTTTTCAACTCAGAAATGACTCTTAGTCGACAGTTACACTAGGATAGTAAATTTAAATTTTTGTCCAGGATGCCAAAAATTATAGAGACATAATCTAAAGATCGTAATTGTTTTTCAATACGCAACTGAATATATACATGTATAAGGCGGTGCAAACTAAAGCCGAACACATTCTGAATACTGCTAGCATTTCATGAACCCGTTGTTTGTGCAGTATGAATATTCGTCTATTCCTGATATTTCAGTATTCATTTTTTATTGTTATGTTTGGAAAATTAAATACAGCCAGCAATAAATGATAACTGTCCAATTTATTCATATTTTTATGAATTCTAATTCAGAATTAGGAACATGGAACAACACTGTAAGGCATATGTCCGATCTATCTCCATTGGCCATTAGAATAATTATGTATGCACATTGCATAATCATGAATTAAAACAATATACACAAAATTCATACATTATTTCCTCGTTATTTCAAAATGAATGAGACATCTGCTTTTTTGACATAGATCCTGACATGAATTGGAAAATCCAAAAACTGATAGTACATGTATTGGTTAAAATAACTTTTGCATGGTTGTCATTTTAAAACTTGTGCTTATTATAATGTGTCTTATTCTGCTCTTTTGACTAGGGCTTGCAATCTAGCTGTAACGAGAGTTGATCATGTACATAGCGTTTCGTACGCTTAAATAGCCTGTTTTTTAAAAGTTGTTTTAAAATAAAAACACATAGAGAGAGAGAGAGAGATATTTCTAAGTATGCACTCCGTGCATCAACGTAGGAGAGAGAGAGAGAGGTGTATTTCTAAGGCCATGGCTCGTTTGTGTCTATACACTCCGTGCATCAAAGCAGGAGAGAAAGAGCAATGTATTAGATAAATGATATTAACAATTTGTCCTCAGCCTGATGGCATCAGCGGAACTTCCGGCGTCCACGTGACTTTGTTTGCAGGATCCTGGGATATGTGACGAAGGTAATAAATCTCACACATCCAATTTCGCAAATTCTACTGTCCTTATACAGATCTAATTTGTCTTTACAACTTGCCATTGGGTCAAATGCTGCCTGATGTGTTTCACAGCTTGTTAGGCCGTTCTTTACAACCTTATTTAGACTATAAATTACACCGTTTGTCTGATCACGAAATAGGACTCACGGTTGGTGTAACTAGTCCATAAGGGATTCATACTCCTCCTAAGCACCTGATCCCACCTCTGGCGTATATAGGAGTTGTATGCCCATCTGTTATTTTGTATTCGTAAAGGAATTGAGGTTCGCCACTGGTCGCTATTTTTACTGAACATCGATAGACAAGCTCAATTGATATTCTGAAAACAGTTAGCTTTAGACCAATGTATTCATGTCAACGTTCCCTGTCTAGTATAGTTTTGATGATTAAAATAATCGATTGACTTGAAAATACAGTGTAATACGTAAGATTTGAACTTTTGCAAGGAAATCTATACGGAAAGAAATATATCTGTTTCAGAGAAAAATGGATAACATACACAGACAACGGAAACAAAAGGTGATAGATCTTACGATCACGAGTTAGCTATTCATTGAATATCATTATAAGGAAAACGCCAGGGGAATGAAATGCAAATAGATTGATTGATTATTTATAGCTTTACATCTCTCCTGAGAATAGTTCAGTCATATGGAGACGTCACCATCGCCGGTGAAGGGCTGGGATGCTCGGGCTTATGACCTTTGAGCAGGGAGGATCTTTATCGTGCCTCACCTGCTGTGACATGGGGCGCATCGTTTTTACGAGCTCTTCCGAAGGACCTCCCCATTTACTCGCCTCTTACGACAAGCAAGGAGTAATTGAGGAGGATCCCCATTGGGAGATTGTACTCTATGGGGGACACAGTCAACGCGCTCAAAACTCGGCGCCCTTAATGAAACAAAAATTCCCGTAAAAGCACAATTTCCGTTTATGAACAAGAACAAGGAGAAAATGGATAATACTTCGCTATCTTTCCTCCTCGTGAAAACATTATTTACAATATCGCAGTCTCTGCTGTAAACGAGAAACTCTAATTGCAGCTGTAAACGAGAAACTCCCAATGTAAACATATTGTGCCATAGCGTATGCCAGAAGTGGCGTGTATCAAATGTGGATTCTAAATTTTAGACAACTACAGAGTCGTTCACATCTGCTTTATACTTGCATATCCTGTTGATCGTAGATGTCAGCGGTAAACTAACAACTCATCTCTATGACAAACGGTAAACTAACAATTCAACCCTGTGACAAATGGGACGATTTCAGCTTTTCCATCATTAATTTCCAATATTGATGTAGCAATATTCCATTATCACCTGCATATGTGTTTGTCTCTTAACTGATTCGAAACGCAAGAGCTTGTTCTGCGTATGATCAGTTTTTGCACCGAGGCAACAACTGATTTGATACATTATCTGATCCGAATTCGAAGCAAACCAATCGTCCGTTTATAATACTACGCTATTTGTATATGAAAGGACCACGACAACTTCATTGTCAACGCATAATAGTTCTTAGACAACAACCCCGTGAGGATCCGGGTTAGAATAGGTCCCTAGCACCCTCTTGCTTGTCGTAAGAGGCGACTAAATGTGGCGGTCCTTCGGAAGAGGCCGCCAAAACCGAGGTCCCGTGTTACAACAGGTGTGGCACAATAAAGATCCCTCCCTGCTCAAAGGCCATAAACGTCGAGCACAGGCCTCAATTTGCAATCCTTCACCGGCAATAGTGACGTTTCCATGGGTGAAAAATTCTAGACCGGGGCGTAAAACAATATGCAATCAATTTATTAGCAACGCTTAATAGTTCTTTATTTGTAATCTGATACCCGAAAAAAGCTTTTAGACAAGTCATGAAACAGTCAAGTTATTTTACGAAGCTACTTTTTCCCATAAATCTTTGGTCAAGTTCCTCTGTCGCATTATACTTTGATTAATAAAGGGATAATTAGACATTTATGGGGGGTAAACATCAATTTCAAGTGAAGAATATAAAGCTGCAGTACGTTATAGTATTGGATAAGTCAATGCCCTTAATATTTTACAAGAAAAATACGTCTAGCAGAATTTTCACTGCTGTGATCAACATGTAGTAAACGTCAACAGCTGTCCTCGCGGAAGCCATCTTACATCTTCATCGCCAGGAACAAATATAGTAATAACTCTAATACCGCAATAATCTACTGATAAAACCCGATAAATCAAGCATTAGAGGTGTAATAATACGGGATTCAATTAATCTTGTATACTTCGCAAGTACGACAATGGTAAATCAGCAGTATCATATGGTGATCAAGCAGTGCGTTATGCTTGCGTATTTGTCACTCAGTGATATTTGATAAAGGACATCTATAATTTCTGAAATAAATTTGAATTAGTAAAGTTATCGAACGTTTGTCAATCTGGATAGCTCAGTGGTTAGATCATCCAACTAGTGATGCAGAGTCCCGGGTTCGACACCGAATGGTTGCAAAGACTTTTCTGTTACATTTATACAGCTTACTGTCATCCAGAAGAGCTTACTTTATATCAATTAGGAAGTTTCGAAATACACCCCGATTTGTTAAAAAAAAAATATTTTTTGCAGAAACAAGATGGAATGTACGTACGTGAATTGAACGTGAAATGTCACGAAAAATTATATTTTCGAGAAATGTCGCGTATATTTTTAAAATCTTAATGAAAACTATATTTTTAGAAAGTTGAACATCATCGCGCTCGACTTATCAAACAGTAAATTGGATAATCTAATTATCTTACAATCACATCACACCAATAAGGATTTACATTTAAGCCTAGATTGCACAAATCTCGTTAAATAGTTAGTAGTCAAGTACTAGTGATACGAGTACAGTGACGTCACAGGCGACCTTATTGTGAAAATAGTGTTAGATTAATTTTATTCACCATGGACATTTATTTCGATGACGACAAATTCCCAATATTTAAAAAAGCGTAATTTTCAGTCATCAGTCCTACAAATAGCGATTTAAATATCGGATCCAATAATGTAATAATGTAGTTCGTCCTTCGTTGTCGAAGATGAGATACCATATTTCATCTTTGTTGATGTTGTTGTGGGATCGGATAATGGCTGACAGTCCCAATCCTTGCATCGAAAGTTCGACACAAAATATGGACAAGACAGTACAATCGAGCTAGTGTCATGCTGCTCTCTTCTTTCGCTTTGCCCTCGCTTTCGAATTGCCAAAAGCAGGTGTCGACACTAACGCAGTCCGGGGCTACCGAGGCTAGTAAAATTTTGTCCCGGACTACCAAAACTATCATTTATAAGTATAGTCCCGGTGGACGTACGTAAATATATTAAACCCTGCACAAAAAATAATGCCGAAATTCCCTTTCTTGTTTTCATGCAAAAAACTTTTTTTGTTTACTTACAGTTTCCCGTGTATATACTCGCAATTAGTATTTTGAGCGAGTCAAACTGCTAATACGGAACGTAACCCACGTCCTGCTGCCTATATAACTAGTAAAACACATCGAACTCTCATCAACTAAAAATATACACTGAAATGAAAACAAAATGTGACGCGGTTTTTTGGCGTTGCCCCTCTCCCAAACGAGAGAAAAACAGAAAGAGGAAACAAACACAAGCAAATACGGGATTACGACCGTAACAAACGGAAAGAACCTTTCAAGTTCCTGTTGAATTAAATACGAGGCTTGATGTTACAAAAGAATCAACACAAAATGTTTTGCAACACCTGCAGATCACTTGATACAGTGGGTTACATCTTGTACCGATGCTGAATTTCAAAATTGGAAAGTAGAGACTCCCATTCCAAAGAAATGTTGAAGGCGCACCGGAAAAAGATGATTCCTATCTGTGAAAGCTAAAACCCAAAAAGTGTTGGGAAATTCACCTGCATAGGATGTCTTCGTATATGGATGAACGCCGCGGCGTCAGAAAAATTGAAACAGTCTTGTTTCGGAATGCCCTTACGTGCGAAAACAAATCGTCATTATACAGACTTGTTTCACTGTGCAAATTGGACAAGGCAAAGGCCCATTTTTTGTGATCGTTCTTTTTTTTTAGGGGGCCAAAAAAAACTTATTTGAAACGAACGTACTGTCAGAAGTTGTGACACCATGCGCAGACCATTAGTAGACAACAAGATCGACTTCGTTGGAAAAGTCCGATTTCATTTCTGTCATTAAGCGATGGTTCAACAGATGTGTTTCAATCTGAACTGAGATTGGTATTATACCTACGAACATCACAATCAAGTGTCAGTCATTGCTATAAACAATATTACGTACATTGATATTGAATTATATTTTTAATTTTTATTTTACCAAGGCATATCCACAGTTTCATGAACTTACAGGTGAAGACGTTCTTATTGGTATTAAAGAATTGTTACCAAAGGCAGATAGTGAGAACATTTGTGGAGCAATACAAATCCTGCTTCTTGTGGGACCGATACAGTAATCATGAAGAGGCAATAGGTAGTACAGGTACAGATGGCGCTGCTGCTGTTGATGATTGGGGAGAAGACATGGTGTGGCAGAAGCTGACGGGACACTTAACAGAACGGCATAATACATTAGAGCCATACACTGTCACTCATAGGTAGACTCAAATTTTAAAACATTGATAATCAACAAACTCTACTAGATTACATGTAACATGTTTCAATGGTAACAACAAAAATCTAGTAAAATACTGGAATTAGGAAACTTTTTCAATTATTTTTTCCCCAGATAAACACTTGATGCGTCTTACAAAGATTGTCAATCATATACCAATCCACATGAACCATGTGAGCTCTTCTGTTGACATCTATAATTTGTTCTAATAAGTAAAGTTCGTCAATCACTCATTTATTCAATTTATTTAGAAATAACATAAAGTAGCATTGAAAGTGATATAATTATTACTTGTAACAGATATACCTACTGAAAGATCAAATTTACGGAAGTCGATCTCCCAATCACTAAACCTGTGCTTGTGCCAACTAGAGTGGGGGGGACCAGATGGTTACCCCACACTAACCGAGCTATCACCAATGTTCTCACAGGAAAAGAAGCAATTATGAATCAGCTTGAAGAGGTTTAATATATATATATATATGCATATAATTCAGTATGCACAGTTTTTAAATGAAAATACTCTCTTAATGATCATGTCCCTATTATTTTAGATGCAGAGCCCAGCTTTTCGTGCGAAGCAGTCGAGTGCCAAAGCCCGAAACTTCCTCAAAGCATTAAAGGACGACCAAGTCATATTCTGGCTGCATTTGATGTGGGACATCACAAAATGTTTAGGAGGTGTTAGCCAACAGATTCAGAATTCTGAATCGAGTGTTGCAGAAGTCTGGCTTCAGTTAGAGAGCGCCAAATATCAACTAAACAGATACATGAAAAGGTAATCATAAGCATTTTATATAAGTTAAAACTTTATAAATTTAAACACTATTCAGGCATTAGTAAACTGTATCTAATCAAAAACATTACAACAGTGATGGTACTCAGTTGAGAAAGTTTAAAAGGTTGGAGGAACTATCAAAGACCATGGAAAAAAGGAGGACATTAGTGTTGCAAAACTTGATTGAGAGCATAAATCATAGGTTTGATGGGGATATGCACTTGTTTGGAAAGTGTAGTTCCCTCTTGACATTGCGTGAATGGCCAGAAAAATTAGATGGAGGTATCATAACGTTTGGCTTTTGTCATGTTCTGAATCAGTTGGTTTTTTTTTTCATGAGTGTTTAGTTTTGTCCTCAGTTGATTTGTGTGCATTTTGTTGTTGTTGTTGTTTTGTTTTTTTTAATGAAGGATAGTTTTTGAAAACTTCAATGAAATATGTGCATGTCAAAGACATTTTTAATTAGCACATTTGTACATGTATATTTACTGGTAATTTGAATATCAATCTTATAGTACCTTGTTGTGTAATGTTGCACAATGATATATAACAAAATAAGTTTTGTATATTAGAAAATAACAGATTGTAATCTTGAGTTAAATTTGTTTCATGTTTTATGAATACTTGTACTTTACAGAATTTTGCGATGACACTGTGTTGGAAATTGTCGAGCTGTGCGAAGAACCTTTGAAAGTTGCTGGTGTCAAGACAGAGGAAATTGAAAGAGAATTTGTTACTCTGAAAACAACCTTAAGCTGCAGGTGTGTTACTTTTCAATTTAAGTGTATTGAAATGATATGGGACACACACATCAATATTGACAACCAATTCTTTTCTTTCTTTTTTTTTTTTGCAGCAAAACTGACTTTCAGCAATCATCTTGGAATGATCTGTGCAGGAGATATGGTGACACATGCAAAAACTTTTTTAAGTTGATAGACTTTCTTCTATGTTTGCCATCAGGATCTGTGGATGCTGAAAGGGGGTTTTCAAGGTATACATGCAGCAATATAAATGAAAATTAAACCACTGTTAAATGATGTGTACAGATGTGATTATACATTCAGAGATAATCAAGTGTATATATTTTTATTTTAGAATGAAAATAGTGAAGAATGATTGGAGATCAAGGCTGGGAGATAAGAATTTGTCGGATTTAATTTTGATAGGTAAAATATCATGAATTTTAACATGAGATATTTCTTTCTAAATTCTTGATTTTATTTAAAAATATGAGCTTCTGTTTTCAGCTCAAGAGTCACCAAGTATTGAAGACTTCGATCCCAGTGAGAGTGTCAAATTATGGTACATGTATACGGGAGGTATTCGACAGAGAAGGCTTTTTTACATGGATGAAATTAAGGTGATGACTGGAATAATTTTGAATGAAAATTAACAACACAAAAGCAAAACCTGTTCAATAAATGAATATATATTGTAAAATTATTTTCATTTCCTCTAGAAATCACAGACAAGAGAGGCTGATGAACAAGTCACATGTAATGTTGAACTGGAGGAAGAGAATGAAGATGAAGAATTGGAAGTGACAGAGATGGGCACAGACATCCCTCAGTCAGATGATGATGCTGATGATGCTGATGAAGATGATCTTTATCAAATGAAAGACATTCAGGAACTTTCCAACAAAGCCTATAAAATGTTTTTGGACTTGATGTAAAAACACAACTTGTTAAAAATTGAAAATGTTATTGTTCAACAGTTCATTTTATGAGAGAATCAGTAAAATAGAGGCTAAATTTGTTTACAAAATTTTCATTTATTTGTCTCAAAATTTACTGGAAATGCACGATTTTGCATCCAGATTTTGAAAAAAT
>CAJDSM010001751.1:8493-27808 GCA_903981925.1 Ostrea lurida
CGAGTATTAGTCACGGTTTGGTGACTTCATCCCTAATCTGTAATGGGTAGTTGAGTTGTTGTTCCAGGAAATGTATTCGAAATCGGTAGACCGCGACAACACTAACGATAGCAATGACGACGAACCTGTTATGTGCCGACGCATGTGTACATCAACTCAGTACGAATCAAAGGACATTTGTCTTGACATCATGTGTACGTAAATTCCATGGAAGGTGTGAATGACAGTATTTTTTTTCTGCGTTTGGCACTATTCAAACTTTTGTCAATAACCAAACAGAAAACCATAACAGACTTTTTTAAATGATCATCATACAATGTACAATATAGTCTTGTTGAAATGATTGCTTTGTGAAAATAAAATCTTTACTGAATTTATTTATTTCTTAGTACAAGAAATAACACCAAACATACCTGCAAATCATTTTCAATTACTATATATAGTTTGAAATATCTATAATGGCACTAGTTTAGCGGTTTGAAAATATGTTGGCGGTACGGGTATTGATTACTTCCGGTTTTCGTTTATAACGTACACCGGTTATAGCGTAGAATTTATCACAGTCCCTTGAGATACGTTATAAAAGAAGTTTACTGTATTCATGTTTAAAGGATATCATCCTCTTTTGTTGACTTGATTTCCCAAATTATAGTTTTTAAACACTTCAAATAACAAAATGTACTTAATATATGATAAGTTTTATTGCAAAATTGGATGGAGGAGCTCCTGTGATTGTTTTATTATAAATATCAAAGTGAATTGATGATCTCAGTGGTACTGAGATTTTAATGACTATAGCAGCTTGGATAACCAATTATGAATTTATTATATATAGTCAAACTAATTTTTATATTATTTTAACAATGTTTACTTTTTGAATTAGTTATATAGTTACGTGTAAAATATATGAATAAACACAAGTTGCGTATTCCGAATAAAAAGTGAAGATTCTTCTCCATAATAATATGCAAACTACACGTAAACACAGGTAAGTCTACCTGCGTTCTCTCTTGGGAACCCCTATCGCACCCAAGTTAATTGATTGATATTTTAAGGGAGTGGGCATTCAGGGAACTCACCCTCCAAAGTATGCTAGCTGCCTGGTGTCAGGCTTAATTGTTCTGTATCACTCAGTGTTGAGAATCCCATCAGTAGTTCTGAAACAACATCCTGCTATATATCCTGTTATCTTTATAGCTTATCTGTATGCCTTAAACAGAAGGGGGTTCATTGTAGCACTTGTTTAATTAAATCAATATACTGCATTATCTTTAACTTAGTCTCATTTAAAAAATAAAAATTTTAGCAGCAAAATTGTACATAAATTGGCCCAGGCTATAGGTTTACGGCAATTTAAGTGCCTTAAACATGTTTTCGGCAGGGCAGTTTTTACCGGTAAAAACTGCATGGTAAAAACCACCTTGCCCTAAACATGCCAACCCTGCTGTTGTGATAATCTACGGTAAAGTTAGGAGTTCAGAAGCGACTATTTCGCCTCATTCGTCCTCTAGGTTGGTCCTTGATATTATTATTGATATGACAAGAGTAATTTGGGGAGGGGGGGGGGCATGACTAGAGTAAATGTTGTGTGACTGAGGGGGACATGACTAGAGTAAATAGACGCCGTAGAAATAAAAGGTCGTATGTGAATTTTAACTAACACATTTATAATAAATATAACAAGCTGAAATATTTTAGATATGACCTTTTCATTTTGTATTCATAATTTTGAATGGTCGTAATTGCCACTTCCGACCTTTCAACATGTACAAATGGACGCAAACACTTCGACTGCTATAGCAAATGTAAACAAATGTACACCTTTAGAGACACACAGAATTTGTAATTAACATATGTAATAAAAGGTTAATTAGCACTAGCTCAGCTCTTTTTCACACACTGCAACAACTGTGGGTGGGCGTATTTCTGAAATTCAATCAATAACATATGATGAAATCATATCGTCTGAATAACATGTTAATTACATCAACTATTGTTGCGTTTAGCGTTGAGTGTCAAATTTTTCAGAACAACTTATGTCGTGATTAGCGTGATGAGGGTTAATTACATCAACAAAGAGTTTCTCTCTCAGACAGACACCTGTAGATAAAAGACTACTATCTCAATCCATGAAAATGTAAATGAAAGAAAAATATTCAGTTAAAATGTGGGTGTTTTTTTTTTTTTGTCAGAGATCGAGTTGGATCCCAATCGTACGTTTTGTCCGGAGGTGGGCTGTGAGGCTGTGTGTCACGTGTGTAGCACGTCGTCAGGGGAACACTTCAGTCCCATTCCCGTAGACTGTCCAGAGGTAGTTGTTCTAAGCCAATCAGTAGAGGCGGTGTATAGACACCAAGTTTTAATTGTTGTCTCATTTCTGATTAGACCTACGCAATTACGCTAAGGGCTCCCATAAGAAAATGCAGTGATAATTTGGCGTGAAATTACACCTCAAATCCACAATGATGATAATAATTGTATTAATTAAACACAGAGACCATACTTCCCATACGTTGTCTGTGATCGGGGTATCATACATTTCCCACATAGAAATTACCCATGACGTCAGCTTATGATCACTTAACACTTTATTTCACTTTATTTTTAGGTCACCTGAAGTAAAGACTCAAGGTGACCTATTGCAATTGGTCTTCGTCCGTCGTCGTGCGTCGTCCTGTTAACAATTGAACATTTTTAACTTCTTTTTGATAACCACCAGTCCAATTCTTTTCAAATTTGGTATGAAGAATCTTTGGGACAGAGGGCACATAAATTGGTAAATTTCATGTCTTTTGCACCCCTGGGCCTTGAGGGCGGGGGCAAAGCTCCCAAAGTGACCAATTTCAAAAATTTTCTCGTTTACAACCACAGCGTGTCCTGAGAGAAACCAAATGCCAAGTGATGTGAGCAGGAAGGCCTTTACCAAAATTATGTAAATCTTGCGTGATCCCTGGGTGGGTTTTGTTCTGACGCCGCAGGGTGAGGCCAAATTGTGTACAAATTGTCTTGTAAAAGAACCAAACTTGAACATTTAAACTTCTTGAATGAACCACCAGCCATTCTTTCAAATTTGGTATTGAAGTATCATTGGGCAATGGGGCACATAAAGTGAACATTTCAGGTCTTTGTACCCCTGGGCTTGGGCGGGGGCAAAAACTGCCCAAAAGTGACCAAATTTTTTCAAAAATCTTCTTTTACAACCGCACATGTCTGAGAGAAACGGCAATGCATAGTGATGTCAGAACAGGAAGGCCTTTACCAAAAGTTGTAAATTTAGGTGATCCCCGGTAAGGAGTTCTGACCCAGCAGGGGGGTGGGGGACCAAACATTGGTAAATATTTTTATGTAAACATTTGAAAAAGCATCTTTTTTCAAATGCTATTCTATATTAATGTGAAACTAAACTAAATGAATATATATAATGAGCAGGGAGCCTTTTATTATAATCATACCCCCTGCAAAAAGTTGGGGAGGGGGGGGGGGTTGTCTACTGGAATCGGGTTGGTCTGTCCATCGTCTGTAGACAAGAATGGTTCCCAGGCTTTTAGTGTTAGCCTTGCCATATCGTGCATATGATCTACCCATGGGACAAAAGGTGTTTTCCTATTGAATTTTGGGTCAAAGGGCAAAGGTCAAGCACACTGGACATCGAAGTTAACGATAATTGTGTCTGGCTTAAGAGGCATTATCCATTTTGCCTAAAGGAGTCACTGTATAACATATGGGAGTACTCATCCGGATGAATGTTCCCTTTTGAATTTGGGGTCAAAGGGCTCAAGGTCAAGGTGCACTTGACATCAAAAGTAGCAATATGTTTACGGGTTTCTAGAGCATTATCCTTTTCTACCTAGAGTCACTGATATCATACATATATACTACTCTTGAGACAGGAAGAAGTTGTTTCTTTATCGAATTTGGGTCCAAAGGTCAAGCTCACTGGAACATTAAAGTATTGTTTTGCTCGGACTAGAATGCTGGCGTTACCGCGATTGGTTGAAACGCGTCACGTGACTGCCGCGTCTAAATTTCTTTAGACGGTGAGGTAGCAAAATATAGAACGGCAACATGGCGGACGTTACGTCTTTATCGAATTTTTGGGTCCAAAAGGTCAGAGCTCACTGGAACATAAAGGTAGTGGTTTCATCATTTTAAAATCTTGAAACAATCTTGTGAGATTGAAATGATAATCTTCTTGTGTATATGAATAGGAAGCCATATGCATATTTTGAAAGATGTTAACATGTAAAATAAAAGACTCCGTAGTTGAGACTGATAGAAATGCAATTATGAGACTCCTGTGTTGGCTATGATACTCAGGGTGACCATACTCAAGGCCCTTGGGCCTCTTGTTTGAAAACATCAAGAGGCCTCTTCTTACTTGCAAAGTTTCGCACGATATGCATGTTACCAGCGTAGAAGTCATTAATAATCTCAAAAAGATTTAAATATTCTTAACATGAAAAGTTTGGATAGCAAGTGTATACTCTATCAGAAAATTATAAAAATTAATGCAACATATTGACAGCGATCAGCGAATTACCGGAGTTGCACACAGTCAGAACCGTAGCTTAAATGTAGAAGTAAGAAGTTGCTCCCAACACTTTTCAAAAATATAAATAAATCCAGAATAAATATTTTTAAAAATTGTGTAACTGGCTACAGCAGATATCGTGAAACTTTCGAATTGTTTACATATGATAACCCTCTTTATGCAAATGAGTTTATTATATCGATGCAGAAAAGGGGCGATTTCAAGGTCACGATATAATATACAGTCAATCCTTGTTATCTCGAACACTGATATCTCAAATACCATGGATATGTTGAATTGATTTGGAAGTCCCAACCACTAATTCTTTAGGTATTTTACCCTCGATAACTCGGAATATTTTTATCCATCCCATTGAGTTCGAGATAACGAGGTTTGGCTGTATATAATAGATATTACGTTTGCACATGATAAATTTGGGAGTGATACAATACTAAAGAAAAGTGATATGTATAATTATTTCTTAGTTGACACAATAAAGAACTGCTGTAAACTGGTTCCCTGTTTGTAGTGTGGTCTCCAGTTTTGTTCAGTGTGTAAGGCGAAGTGGCATGAGACCAGAACCTGTGATGACGTCATGTTTAGTGGCAGACAGGAGGATGCTGGGTATTTCAGTTTTTATACTATTTGTTCAATAACATTTCATTGATTAGCACACTATATTCAGTACCCAGTAGAAGCTGTTATGGCAATTCATTAATGAAAGTTAAAGAATATTTTTAAGCTCATAAAATACAATGTTATAAAGTACATGTTCGTTTATGTAATTCTTCAAACCATTTCTTCAGAATTCCCTACAACAGCAGAGAAGACGCCATGATAAAGCGATGTCCGGTTTGTCGCGTCCCGATAGAACGTAATGATGGTTGTGCTCAGATGATGTGTAAACGCTGCAAACACGTCTTTTGCTGGTATTGTCTGGCCTCGTTAGATGTAAGTAGTCTTCCTTTGAATGGTTTCAGAGGCTTTGGTTTGATAATAGCCTTTTAAGGACCCTCTCTAGCTACGCAGAGGCAACAAAAAAAAAGAGCTTTAGTTATTTTAAGCAATTTAGATTGTTATATCTGCCTTTAGATTCTAAATTGAAATTCACAGTAAATTGTGAGTATTAACCAAAATTCTTAATCGTTCAAGCATTTCTAACATATCAGTTAACTGAACTCTTTATTTGCATGTTTTTGTTTCATTCAGGAGCAAATGGTGATTTCTTTTTCATACATAACTTTATCAATCTTTGAACTATATTCCTGGGGTAAATAGTCAGATACCATATAGTAAAAACTACTTAGATAAACTAAATATTTTAAACACCTTAATGTGATTTAATTTTTTCAGTGTCTAAAAAAAAAAACAAAACATTTTTCAAGCTTCCTTGTTTATTTGACAAACTTTTGGCCTACCTGCTGTAAGTGACTTTAATAACATCATGAATGCTGTGTTTGAAAAAAACTTATTATTTTTCAAGAGAGGCATCTCGTGAATTAGCAAGTATTAAATACTCTTACATAACAAGGAGGTATTGACTTTTGATCCAGACTAGACTAGAATGTGTATATTTCCGATATTCTCTAAAAATAATTTATATCAGTAAAAATCTTCTTTCATTTTTATAGCAATAAGGTAAGGATAATTTTATGCACGAACAAAATTGATTGTGAGATTTACCAGTTAAAGAATTTAGATGAGGTAAAATTACATACTAATGATTTAATAGTATTACTAATACATAAAGAGATAGGTTTAGTAGGACTATCAGTACATGAAAGGCTAGATAGATTTGAAATCTCATTTTATTTTGCAGCATGACTTTCTTCTGAGACATTATGACAAGGGACCATGTAAGAACAAACTTGGACATTCGAGAGCCTCTGTTATTTGGCACAGAACACAGGTAAGAGCCATTAAATATATGACTGAACAGCAAACTGGCACAATCTGAAGATCATGATCATGCACCAGGTACTACCGTGTGATACAGATGTTAGAGTCTTAGGAAGATCACGCACCAGACAGATAATCCTCTGAAGTATGTTATTGGTCAATGGCTTTCAAGAACTCTTTAAAAAGTTGTACTAGGCCAAGGGGCTATTGTTAGGGTAGAACTTTGCTATGTTAAAGACCCATTTTGTGACCGGTTTGTTAGTAATGAGGTAGGAAGAGCCTAATCGAAACAGATGTTATTTACCTGGAATGACCAGGGCCTGCCCAGGTGTTTTAATTGCTATACACATAGAAATACACAAGAAATGAAACGTGTTAGAAATCTACCGGTCCATCGTTTGGGAATAAAAGTAAATAAATAAATCAAACATGATGCTGTAGCAAATAGTATCATTGTTAACAGGTACAAATACATTGCTTTCATGTTTAGGGGGATCTGCAAATTTGTTTTATCTTTAATTTGTTGTGATTTTTTTGTTATGATTTTTTTAAAAAAACATTTTAATGTTACTGGAGATCTGAATCTCTTATGTTCCTAAATTTTATATATCCCTTATTTCTTAATAAACAAACTTACTATACCAGGATTGAAGTATGTGGCTATCTGTACAAATATTGACATGAAAGTGTCTATTAAACAGGTGGTTGGGATCTTTGCTGGTTTTGGGGTCCTGCTCCTGGTTGCCTCCCCTTTCCTGCTTTTGGCGGCACCCTGTATCCTGTGCTGCAAGTGTAAGCTGTGTAAATGCTGTGAAGAGGATGATGATGTCATCGACGTTGTGACAGCATGACAAGATGTCAGCAAGTCTGTGACATCAAAACATTTATGGAGGAGACCAAAATATGGAAGCCAGGAGGGCGTCTTTATGAAAATTCATTCCACAGTGTTTTGAAAACACCGAAAAGAAGTGGAAGAATATCATCTCAAAGAAATATGTTTTTAGTATTATTATATACCCCTCCGTCAAACGATCATTTGGGTGGGGTGATATTTGGATCAGCATGTCCATGTCTGTCTGTAGACTGTATTATTTTGTCGGGCATGTTTAAAAACCGTATGCACGGAATTTCTGACAATTTGTATACACAATTTACTCACATATTGAAGATGTGCACCTGGATATTTCTCATTTTGAATTGCAATTTTTCTTGTCGATTTAACAGGCTTTTTTCCATTATGGAACTGAGACATTTTGTCCGGTCATGTTTCAGAAGACCGTTGAGCCGGTTTTTCTTTGAAAATTGTGTATAAACATTCACTCACATGATGAATTGACCTGGTATTTTTATTTTAATTGGACAATTTTTCTTCGATTTAAAGGGCGTTGTTTCCATATATGGACTTAGAGAATTTGTGTCGAGGCCAGTATTATAAAAAACCAGTGCATGGATTTTTCTGAAAATTGTGACATTCCTTAATTATTATACGAAGATGTGCACCTGGTATTTTCAGTATTGATTGGACATTTTTCTCCAATTTATAGGCTTTTGTTCACTTATGAGACTTGTTATATTTCAATTACCGGTAAAACAACTTTTTTAAAGATTCTTGAAGAGATTTTGATATAAATCTTGTAAATGCATTGTAATTTTGACTGAGCATTATGCATTTTATCGCATTGTTCTTATTTTGAATTAGAATATATATAGTGTAAGAGATAATAAGGGGGGGGGGTCTCTTTGGAGTATAATTATCAAAAAAACTTTAATACATGCATTTTTCAAGTGAAATACCTTTTATGTACCTTATTTTTTATTGAATGTACATACATGCAAGTATTCATAAATTATTTCATTTTCTGTGTCGATAGGGGAGTGGGGTGGGGATCGAAGAGAATGCTGATAACAATGAAATACTTTGAAAATTCTTATAATCGTATTGGTATATATGTTTTATTGAGTATACGCCAGTATGTTTTTTAGTATTTTAATTGATCTCATGGAATTTTTTTAGAATGGAACATTCTAATTTAAAAGAAGTGATATTATACTATGATACCATAGACATCTTTCATTTGTTTAAGTCTAGGAAGTCTGGGTTATTTCCATTAATGAATTGGTGTGCCCCGCGGGGGTATTATTCCCGAAAGGACAGTTCTAGTTTAAATTGAGTGGATAAGTGTGATGTCTTTATGACATATAACAACCTGTAGAAGTATAGCGTTAAATCTATCTTGTTAAATATTTGGATTTGTTTTCCTATAGATTCGATAGAAATTTCTAATTATGATTTCACACATAATTTTGATTATGGTGTCGCATCTGTTTCCGAATAATAATGAATGTAAACACTTTATCTGCTACTAAAAGTGAAAACGAATTTGTGCTGCTAGAATTAGAAAGTGTATAAAATTTGAAGTATCAATAAAAAAAAAGTCATTGAATGAATATCGGGAAACAATGTCCACCCCCAGTCTTTGTGCTGAAGTAAGCTCAATATACAGTACCACGGAACGACCTCGGGCAGGCATAGTTCCTGATTTTCAGGCAATAACCTATAAATATAAAATTTTACTATCATAAAGACATTAGGGCAATTTTTTAACCATATCATATACCTTTTATTCACAGATTCAGCAGAAGTCTCAAATATATGTAGATTTTAGAAACATTTAGCTTGATACGTTCTTGAGCTGTGATGTAAATATTGATTTTGCTCTTGTGATTGCTTGTACATGTTTTATGAATGGAAAACTTTTGTTTCCTGGAATTGTCACAAACCAAAAAAATATCACAGTTTCGTGATGCATTCTGGCTTGGAGGTTACGGAACTGTTTTGAGCATGTTTTCATACTCAAAGTCCGTGCTCTGAATCGTTATAAAACTTTAAAGGGAGAGTGTCACTCATTTTGTCAAAATTTTTTAAATGAATCAAAATGAGCCCAAATGACTAATAAAGGGCATTTTCTGTTAAAAATAACATTTTTATGCATTTATCTGTGTTTATTTCCAAATCAAAAGCGTTTTTGATCTTAAAATTATGTCCCATTAATTTTCTGCTTCGGAATCCTGGACAAAAATTCAATTTACTATATATAAGGTCATTCCTATTGTAACTTTTGAGGAACATACAGTCATTTCTAAGCTGTAAAATGGCATTCATATATCTTTTTTATTATATTCAAAAGGAATAAGTTGAATTAGGGTGAGAAAAAAATTTCACCAAAATGAGTGATACTGTCCCTTTAATAAAATCATTCTCACACTCAAGTGGAGTACATGTTCGAGATTTTTCGAGTATGCTTTGGAGCGTGTTCAGAGTTATGCTCAAAACAAACATGGCTGCACCTAAACAAGTATATCGGCACAGACGTACGCGTTTGAGTATGAAAATGGTAAAAGTTTCATAACCTCCAGGCCTGTTGTACAAGGTATTATTGTTCCTTATGTAGACTATTGAGTTATGTCATGAATTACTCTGAATAGTTGGGTATTTAGGGGTATCAGTGGTTATTTCATCAGGGTATATATATATAGATTTTTGTATATTATCATTAGAGATGCTTAGTATCAAAATCTTTACCAAAGATCAGACCTGACAGTTATAAATCATGTACAATCCTATTGAAATTTGAGGTGCTCTGCAGTATTCATTTCCCAGAGTCTACCACTACACCCCCCTGCAAAGTACATTAGAGGGAGTTTCTGGAATTGCCCGACCCATTTCTCCAGACATTTTGTGCCAGGAGATTTTCTTTCTCCCCCCTCCCTCTCTCTTTCTCTCTCTCTCTCCCCCCCCCCTCTCTCTCTCAATTTTGTAAAATGTCTTGTGTGTACTACCAGTATGTATGGATTATTTTTAATATTGAGTTTTGAAAAAGTTGCAGGTACATGTTGTATGTCTTATTTTATACAAATTTTCCTCTGTACATTCTATCAATACAGTCGTGTTGCAGCATAGAGAGTTAGGATGATCATACTTGACATTAGGATTGCACATGACTTGAAGGTGAGTTCTTGCCCAATCAAAAAACATTTAGTTGATGTCAAGGTCACTTGAAGAAAAAAAAAAGTACATGTGTCATTTTCATTTGCCTGTCCTTACAATGATATCTGTTACTCGTAGTGCAAGGAGTTTGGCAGTTCAAACTGGTATTTTTATTTTTTTTTTTTTTTAAAAACCAAAACACATCAGCCAGTGCAAGTGTACTGTGTAGTTCTATTTATAGTCCCAGTAGGGCAGGCAAGTTTAATATCTTCATCAAAGATTCGTATTATTTTAAGAGAACATCTGTGACATCCTTATAGGGGTTTTTAATACTGTCATGAAATAATCATATTTTAAAACAAAGATTGATATTTGTATTTTTATAGATCACAACCTATTTACAACTTCTAGATGTTAGGGAATTTGTATTCATTAAATGTAAGTACACATTACATTGATCAAGAGGGAAACATTTGTGCACTATTTGAAATTGTTGTGCTGGTGAAATCTTTCAAAGTCTTAGTTCACTACATGTGTGGTTTGCCAGGTCTTGAAAAGTAGATCAACTAATACTTGTATGTATGAAATGGACAATTTAATTGTTCTTGTGTAATGCCATGTTTTGTAATGGTAGGAGAATTTTGCTTGCTTGTTGTCAGGATCCCGGGCGATACGTGTATTACTATTGAGATATGACTTTATGCTTTTGCTACACATTGAACATGAAAAGTTTGTATAAATAATTTAAGGGTGCTACCCGTCAATATTATGCAGAAACGTTCTATAGAATTATAGAATGAGTATTGATAGTGATTCAGTTTTAAGTGTCAAAAACTACATTTTTTTGTTTTGTTTTTTTCAAAATTACATCCTCAAACAAATTTTAATCATGTAATACTTTATGTGTGTTTATTACTGCAATAAGAGGTGTTGCACATTTAATATGGCAAAGTCTTAAATAGCACTTTTTTTGTGTGAGATAATGGATTTAAGGGAAAATAATTGATTAAGGAGTAAAAAAGACTTTAAAGTAAAAATATTTTTCTTCAGAATTTGTCAAATTTAATACACTAATGTAATACATTATGTTCAACCTTTGTGATGAATATCAATAAGGTTACCCATTTAGTTCAAATTTAGGATCCTTTTTTAAAACCATTTATCCTAATTCATATAGAATTGTATTTAGGGAATGTGTGCCGCTGCTTGTTTCATCATCAACTGACAATATGCTCCAAACATAGGATTTTTCTGGGGGGAAAAAAGTTATTTAGTATAGAAATATGTTGTAATGAATGGTTGTATAAAGTATGGGAAAAGTCGCTTGTTCAGTTGTTGAGAAAAAGTAAACTCAGTCATTTCATTCATATCAGTGCTCTTTTCACCCCCCCCCCCCCTTCCCCCTTCAGTAAAGAGTATTGATAAGGAATGTTGCTGACTTTTAAATTAGGATCCGGGAAGAAACATACTGTACCCTGTTGGTTAATTATGGGGGTAAAACCTGAAAAACCCTGAATATTACAGTTAAATGTGAAGAATTTTCACATTAGTAGCATGGTTCATTTGTATTCCTACATCTGTCTTCAGGAGAATCAGGAAACTTGTCAAACATTGGCTCATTTGACTGAACTTAAGTTGAACAGTGTA
Organism: Ostrea lurida; assembly: GCA_903981925.1. Taxonomy (NCBI): domain Eukaryota; kingdom Metazoa; phylum Mollusca; class Bivalvia; order Ostreida; family Ostreidae; genus Ostrea; species Ostrea lurida. Next base: position 20,559 of record CAJDSM010001751.1, read on the forward strand.
TGTCGTATGTTCAAAGGATGTACATGAAAAATATTGAAAACTGCTTCCAAATTACTCCTTTTTGAATGAAAATAAGAGAATGAATTTTCATCAATGTATTATTATTTTAAAGATTTTTCTATATGAATAAAAACAAGAGGTTTCTCAAAAAAGCCTGCAGAATTGATGTATTAAATTTTATGATACACCAGTGAGCATAACATCACGATCCTTGTATATACAGAGGACTTGAAAATTCAGACCTGCAATAACCCTTATTAGCTTAGGTGTTGTTATATAGCACAAAACTTAAAAACAGTTCTTTTTATTCAGTGCCAGTAGTGCTAGCTTTAATAAATGCACATAAAGTATTAAAATTTTAAAAAAATCTGTATATTCTTACAAAAGGGAGGTAAATCAGTTCATTACTCCACAGTTCTAGGTATTATTTGATGTTATGTTGACTAATTTATGGAGATTTGCGATGACTACTTTGTAGTGTATGTATGTTATCTGTGATAAGTATTGTGTCATTTTATCATTTCTACTGCATGTCAAACTATCTGTTGAACAGATCTTTTCACATCATTCCATTTCTTGTTATTGTAGAGGTTTTCATTATTTTGTGTACACTAAAGTTGTCATATATATATATTGCTGTAGATGTGACATAGTTGTGCAATGCTTTATTTTATAGAATTAATTTTTGAGTGTATGCTGATATTGACCATATGGATGGACATATACTGTTTTGTTTGATTTTTTTTTTTTTTTTGGCTTTGCTATTAAAGTTTTTTTTTTATGCTGAAGCCCATCCTTGCGTGAATCAATTGAAATCACACGGGTGAATAACTCTCCACAAACCATATTTCATCTATAGCCCAGTTTCAAAGCCATATTGTGCTGTAAAATACAGTACTTTAGGTTTAATGCATTTGAACATTTAAAAAATAGTTTTCCTCAAATTTAAAGTGAAATAAAATATTTTTGTTGAAGATTACCATAGATCCAGAAATATTCACACTACTTCATTTCTGTGAGGTTGTAGATGTATATGAAAATATTTTTTTCTGATGTTTTACTAAAAGATATTACCAACATTAAAAATTTTAATTGCATGAAAAATAAATGAGTCTTGTGAATAAAATGTGATAATCAGTTCTTGAGGTAAAGTTGACAAGTCCTTTGTAGTTACATTAAGGGTATTTTAAATGAACTATAAAATGCTCAGCTTGCCCATCAAAAATTGACATTCATGCTTTTGTTTCTAAGATCAGTCTATTGCAAAAATCAAATGCAACAGGGGTATTATTCTCATATAGAAGATGTAAAAACCACAAATATGACATTGCAAACATGATGCGTGTCCCCATTTTTGGTGTTTTTGATGCAAAATGACTTTTTCCAACAGTTTTGCCATTTGGAAACACCATGCACAGGCTTATAGACAAACTATGAATTTACCTTTTCACTGTACTCGAATAAAAATTTTTTCGTTTTTCGATAATGGACAAAGAACAAGGTACAATTGTATATATAAAAAGGCCAAAACATTTTCTCTCTATAAAATGTGTCTGGAATTAAACTTTATCATCGTTCAAGAAAGCTGAAATATATGCCAAGTATACTATGTTAACAAAATTGGAACGTTATTCCTAATTTGATAGCATTATGACTTCATGAAGAAGACTTTTCAAAATAAGCCTGAAAACATCAGGTTATTGCCCAGGAAAAGGTGTGCGCATTTGTCGAGCAAAATGAAAATAATATATATTGTGCATCATTTTACGATGAAAAACATATTTGAATATGAATTTTCTTGGCGCATGCGCTGTATGTTTTCTGAAAGGCAAACCACATGAATTTGCGGGTATTTCCATTGAAAATGGCATATTAACTTAAAGCTCTCGTCATATGACACAAGTCATTTTGCTGATCAAACTAAGCAGATTTTTTTGTTTGCTAGTCTATTCCTTATTTGACTGCAAGGGTTTGAGCTCCAAGTGAAATCAATATTTTGGGCCAGATGACTTTATATACTGTACCTACTTATGTGAAAATGTATTAAACATGGTCCCTTTCACAAGATAAAAGTATTTTCTTCTATCATACATAGTCCTTTTATTGAAATCAATTCTGTCTCCATTTCTGAAAAGGATATCTAAATTAACACTCATCGTGAACATATTAAGGGTTTTTGGTACAAATGCATTATGTCATATCTGTGATATTTATTATTTTTGAGTAAGGATATTGTGTTGGTATTCTGCTTGGGTGTAAATGTTCAGGCTTGCTGACCATTGTCCGCTATAGATTTATTTGATTTTGACTGGTTCTTCAGATATCTGATATTGGAGGAAGTGGGGCTCGCAAATTCTAAAATGTGTATTACCGGTAGCTTGTTTAATGATTTATGTTATTTAGAATGTTACTGAGGATGTAAATATTGTTTGCATTTCCAGTACATTGTTTTAATATTTTGTTCTTATCTCAGTATTCTAAAAGAAAATTGACAGCTACACTTCATTAGTATTTTTTCATGATCTAGTGTGACTTGAAAGTATTTATTGTCATCTCAGTGCAACAAAGTTGAAATGGGAATCTCAATGACAGGGGCTTGTTAATACAGTTGAACTTCATTATCTGGAACACTGATATCTCAGATACCATGGCTATGTCGAAATGATTCGCAAGTAGTACCAACCACAAATATTTGAGTATTTTACCCTTGATATCTTAATTCCCTGGATATCTTGAAGTTTTTCTCGGTCCCATCAAGTTGAGATAATGAGGTTTGACTGTACTTGTTAAACCTGTCCCTGATGATTGCCCTGCATTTATAACTTATCTTCTGCAGTGTTTAACACTTTATTTATAAACATAAAAAAATGATTTTGTTTTATGAAATATATAAAAGTATGTATATTTTCTGAATCTTTGATTTCTGTTCTCTTTGACGATGTTGCAAACTATGACCCATACTGCGAAAGACCATATTGTACTATGTTGTTTCATTCCAGTCTGGTTTTGTGTTGTTATTGACTTTTTTTTCTTTTACCACCTGCAAGTGCTAGTCTAATGCAAATGTTTTATTGTGATATATGTTTTGGTATATGAAAAAAAAAAAAGTTAATGTGCTGTTGATAATAAAAATATTGTAAATTTGTAATCCTAGCTGGTTCAATGCATATAGAAGTACTTCATTGGGTCATTTGTAGCGAACACTAGGGGCTTTCTAAAGAAAGAACAACAACTCACTGTGTAATACTGGTAAAATCACCTGCAGCATTTTCCTAATGTTGTTATAGTCTCCGGTGTTAATTTAATATGCCTATTTAGCATTCAAAGTTGACCTAGTATGCATGAATTTTGAATTGAAAATATGTTTTTCTCTGAACAAACATTTGTAGCAGTACTTTTAGATTTGAGATGCTAGCAAGGTTAGTGCTTCCACCAGATATTAATGAGTACCAAACTACTATTGAATGACTGAATCATAAAATGGTACTGCATCAATTCTGGTGGAGTGCCAAATTTACACAAGACCCATGGGCCACATCGCTCGAGTGACCTTGGTCCTGTTGTTGTTCAGCAGTGGTGATTTTTTAAAAGAATTTTTATCTTTATTCCCGTTAACATTTTTCACCTCATATTGTGGCCCCAACCTTGCCATGTGAAACCTATTTACAATATATGAAAGCTCTAAATTAAATAGTTCAGGAGATATTGACTATGTTAGATTTTTGTAAGAGCAAGTCAAACTCCAAGGTCAAAAGTAAAGTTCCAACTGTATGTAATAAGGTCTTGACCTAAAGATTGATATGTACGAAATATGAAATCCCTGCCTAAAATGATTTTTAAAAAGATATATTTGAAACAGTATGTCCTCTCAAAAATAGGTCAAACTTCAACATCAAGGTCACACGTCATTGCATTACAATTAAAGGTGATCTTGCTGTAGAGAATGTATATATACAAAATATGAAATCCCTAGCTTATATATATATATATATATATATTGTTCTCGAGATATCTTTTAAGATTTTCCCTATAAATGAAAAAACTTTGATTCCTTATAGTTGCTCCATCCTACCCTGGGGGGTCATTATTTGAACAAACTTAAATATACTCATCTGGCCCTTAGATCTAAATTGAAATTTACAGCAATTTTGTGGATGTCGGTATTACCAAATTTCTTAATGGTACATATTACCATCACGCATCATTGCATGTAACATGTCTAGTATGTAAAGATAAATTTAACTGAACTCTTTATTTGCATTTTTGTTTTTTCATTGATTTGAAGTGAGCAATGGTGATTGTCTTTCAGTCAATACTGTGGACTCATGACTCTATTGAAAATTTCGTTATCTCTGGGGGTAATAATGGCCACTGATATACATATATCAAAAACTACTTAGTAAACTAATATTAACACCTTAATGTGATTTAATTTTGCTTCAATGTTCATAAATCCTAAAATTCGGTGTAGATAGGTTATTAGATGGGTCCTTAAAATCTTCTTCATTGAACAGTTACGAGCAGATAATTGATATATCATCCTGAAAGCTTCCATGATATGGAGTAGAGTTTAAGTTTGTTAGATTATGCCTTACCCCGCCACCCCTCCCACCCCCCCCCCCCCCTCGAGCGGGTTGCGCGTGGGCCACAATACGGATCAAGTTGCTACTACGCGCTTAGAGAAGCAATGCTCAGTTGAGCGATGTGGCCCATTGGGGCCTCTTGTTTAAACAAATTCTGCTTCGTTATGAATATATTATAAAACACAAGAGGCCCATGGGCCACATCACTCACCTGAGTGACTTGGCCCTGTCAGCAGTGATGATTGTAAAAAAGAAATTTTTAAGTTCCCTAAAAACTGACCCCAGTCCGTTCTAGAGAGAAGAACATTTATGCAAAACTTATGGGCCCCACCCTGACCCGGAGGTATGATCTGATCAAATTTGGATCTACTCGATTCAGGAAGCTTGTTAAGTTAAAATTGTTTTCCTTTGGTCAAATAGTTCTGAGAAGGACGATTTTTAGCGAGTTGCCTCGGCTTATTGGGTTGGTGATGACGGTGCGGCGGGCGGGGCGTCAACATTAGGTTTCCGGACGATAACTCGAAAAGTTTACATCTGATTGAATTGAAACTTGGAATATTGTACAGATATCACACGGAAGGAGAACCCTTTGATTGTTCGGACAAATCCATCCAAGGTCAAGGTCACAGTGGAACCGAAAACTTCACCAAAAAATCTGAAAATGAGGTTACGGACGTTAACTTCCAAAAGTTTTAACTGACTTGATTGAAAAACTATAGGAATATTCGTTTGCAATCATGTGAGATTTTCGGAACAAATCCGTCCCAAGGTCTAAAGGTCACAGTGACCACAAAAACTTACCAAAACTCTTGAAAATGATGACGGTTCCGGATAGTAACTTCAAAAGTTTATATCTGATTTCAATTTAATCTTTAGGGATTTGTAATAATCAATGAGAGAACCCTATTGGATTTTCGGAAAATCCGGCCGAAGGTCATGGTGACCAAAAAACTGTCGAAAAAATCTGAATACATGAGGGTTCCGTGACGAACTCTAAAACTTTACTTCTTGATTCAAATGAAACTTGGAAATCTTGGGAATTAGCAAATGAGTTCGGAACCCTATCAATTTTTTCAGAAAAATCCGTCAAAGGTCAAGGTACATGTGACCAAATAACTTTGAATTTTTCTTTAGAAAAATGAGGTTTCCAAGCGAATAAACTCCAAAAGTTTACATCATGATTGGGATTATTGTTTACTCATCAAGTGAGTGAGAAACCCTATTGATTTTTCGTGAAAAATCTGTCCAAGGCCTTACAGGCCTTCATGGCTCACCTGAACGGACGATTTAATATCAATATTCATAACTCTTTTTACTCGAAATATTTGTTAAGACATGTTATAACAAAATTTGTTTAGTTTTACTACAATTCTAACTGTCATCAAGATCACTAAAGCCTGTGGGCCCTATGGCTCACCTGTCTATGGACAATTTAGTTGGTTACATATTCATAACTCTTTAACAAACAAGTGTTTAATTTATGCCTAGGAATCTAGTCAACCGTACCGTCATAGTTAGCTCTGCACGCATAACAAGTGCGCCCTCACCGTACAGATGATTTATTTTCAAGAATTTATTACGTTCGTTGATATTCCTGTTTATGACATTTTTGAACATATGTTTTATATGCCTAAAAGGCCCTCATGGCGTACGTGCCCGAGCTTACGAACTGGCAACAACATGTCTACTCTTGGCCTCGCTATACCATCTCTGATGCCTTCTGTTTTTTATAGATAATAGTATATGTTAAAATAGCGATAAAGAACTTTTGATCCCCCATGCTGGCTCTCTCAGTCGCCCCTTGGTGGGTTCATGATTTGAACACACCTTGCATATCCCCAATCAATAGGAAGGCTTTATACTGAATTTCACGTCTTTACTGGCCCCCAAGTTCGTCATCGTTAGTAGTAGTTTTTTAGTTAGATCTCGTCTTTACAATTATGAACATGTAAATACTGACTCCTCTCAGCCAAACTTTACTGGCCTCATCGCTACCCCTGAGGCTCGGGGAGGCTCTGGCTCATGATTCTTGACAACTGGAATCTCCACTACATCAGGAAGCGTTTCATATAATTCCAGCTTCTCTGCCCAGGTGGTGGACGATATGTATTCAGTGAAATTATCTACCACACACTTTCTTTTAGAGTTATATGTGATCCTTTCGATATGATTTCTCCTACACCTGGCCTCTCTCTCTCGCCATAAACAGTTGTACAGCCACGCTCTTGAAATCCCATGTACACAATCCCAAGGAGAATGGTGACTTTGACCATGATACCCGAGACTCTCATTATACACTGTTGAGGCCCTTCTATGTGTACCAGTCACATACAATGACCATGAATTGTGCTAGCGCTCACTTCTGTTCTAGCTAAGACCCACACAGACGGCGGACCACGGACAGATCATATTTGCACGGAGCGACTCACTTGAACCCTTCAGCCTCAGGTGAGCTTGCCTATACAGCGAGCTCTTAAAAGAAAAAACGGCAATCTTAGTGCGGCACTATTTAAGATTGCACCATAGCAACAGTGCTCATCTCTGCACCCCTTCTACTATATCACGATTTTTGAGCCGCATTCGTGCGGCCTGAGCTAAGTGATACCCATCTAAATATGTCTGCTGCAGAACAGCATTGGGGCCAGACACCCAAACGCTTCCTGACCA
>CAJDSM010001752.1:0-39192 GCA_903981925.1 Ostrea lurida
AAGGAGTAAGCATCCCTTGTCAACTAGTCATACCCACCATGAGCCCAACTAAATTTTGTTTAAATCATGTTTTTCCATTGTAGTTAAAGCAGCTCACATACCCACCAAAGTAAGAAAGTGATTCATTACACTGAAAACATAAAATGGATATTAAAACTTCTTCCTCATAGAAATGAAAAACACATGGCATTCCATGCTAACATTTCTATAGTCCCTTACTATTGGCATCAGGACATGCTGCTGATTTGCAATTTATATGCTGATCAGTATAGTATTATGGAGAAACCAATACATGTATATTGGAGCTTCAAAGTGTTAATCAAAATATCTCAGGGAAAACGATGAGAGATAAAAAAGTAAGTCTATACACTTTAATGAAGAATAATACTGTACGATTTGCACTAAAGGTCACATATTAGCTAGCTTTGTTGTAAATGAAACTGTATAAACCGAAGGATACTAATCCTTAAGTCCCACATGTGTTAAAATGCTGATTATGAATTTAATGTAATTTGTAGGTGCATGCACTCATGGAAATTATCCAAGTGATCCATTTCATAGCTACATAAATCTTATACAATCCCAAATCCTGTGGGTGCACATGTACGCTCACGGTAAGTCTGCATGTACCATGTGATATTCATTTTACAGGTATATACATAACACATAACATAGGCTTCCTTTATTAGACTGACACTGCTTCTTGTCAATCAAATCAACAGGAAAAGGTTTAATCCTATCCACATCATAATAAACATTGAAAATTCAGGAGTTTAATGCATTACTGCCAAGTCTTAGGAATCTCTCTGTCTTGATGCTTAGAATGCTGAAGACCAGAGAGAGTGGAATTTAAATTCTCATACATGTACAACAAAACAGAGCAGGATCCAGCATGTGTATTTAGGATTATAGCAATCATTCCAATTTAATTCCACCCCATCAATTATCATCCGTGAAACTTTTCCACAGTGAGGGATTACTAAAGCTGTTATTTCAACACGTTATTTCCCTAGCCCACTAATTCACTCCAAGGGGGGAGATTCTAAAATATGGATACCACTTTACTTGTAAACAATCTGTTACACTTTGTCAAATTTGCCAGGAAATAATAATAAAATTTGTGTTTTAACCATCAAAATCATTTATTATGCCTTTTTTTAATCCATGAAAAATTGTTTCTCTCAAGTTTAACGATATTTTTAGTATTATTCAATGTCTTTTTCCATGCACTTTTTTCTGCAGTAACACAAACCCTTTATCCCCATCAATAAGTTATGCAAAACACTCATTAACCAAGCATCACTTTCTTAAAAAAAACACCAGCTCAGTGGTATAAATATCCGATTATGTAAAAACCATGTTCTCACTCCTCACTTTTGCCAATTTTGTTTTTCTCCAAACCCCCAAAATCAAAGCTCAGCCTGGTATTGTGTAAATGACTGACAACGTTTAAACAAGATTCATGGCTTTCACACTGTCTACTGACTGACAAAACAAAAAAGGCCGCTTTCCATGAAATCCTTTTAACAATAGAAGAAGTGACATACTTAAGAACCGTTTCTCTCCCAATAACAGTAAACTTTCACTTTTTCTTTTAAAACTTTTATTTTTATTCAATGTTTATCGCACATGCTATTTTCTGTGACAAGGGTGAAAACTTTTGTCGATTTTTTTCCACGTATATTCCTCTACCTTTCGGGTCGTTTATGAAAGTAACAGGTTTTTTATCTGTTCCGTTACCGCTAAGCTACAGGAGCAATAGTTGTGATGAATGAAGCCCCATCTCCACATGTTGAAGGTATCAGGGTACTATATCAACATACAATGGGCCTACCTTAGTGATGAATTCAACGATTACATTTCATAGCAGACACCTACCTGCAAAAGATAAAAACAAAGAAACTATTAAATGAAAGTTCAAACGATACAAAAACATTCTTCAACGTCAATTTTAAAAAAAAAAAGCATTAATTCAAGCATCTTAACATGAAGGCATTCCAGCACAATCTATCTAAACAGAGCTATCAGACGGATAGATTCCGTAGAATATCTGATATACTCAAATAAACATTATCATTTAATCGTTCCATCGGTACACAGCATTCAGCATAAAACCTTCACTGTGTCTGCAAATTGTTAAGACACTATTTAAAAACAGCTTTGAAACATCCTATTTACTGCTTCTGTCTAAAGAATGCATGTCATATCTAATTTAACCTGCATCAATCAATTAATATGAATATTGACTTAATTATTTTATAATGATTGCTTGCAAGGAAATTGCTCCTAGGAATAATTTTTAGCAATCTGGGCGTAATACAAGGGCTGTCTTTAGTTGTACTTCAGTCCCTCTCTCCATGTTAATCAAGTGAGGAGTAGCTTCCTATGCTTAATTCCACATGGTTACTATGGACCTGTAATTTGTGGCTTTGATTCGTAGCAGTGAAGTGTGATTGTGACGGGATTCTGAGGAGAGACATTGACTACACAGGATCTGATTGATGCTAGGATAAAGTAGGCAATGGGATTAATGGCCCGCAATGGGAGGCTGATGAATTGATGATGACTCTATTAAAGGTCTTCTTCAGACCCTGAGTCAATACACAGTTCTCTGATGGGGGATACAATGGGGGGAAAACCATACAGAATCATATGCAGGATGTCAATACATTAACATCCGTTCATCACCGTCAAATGTACTCTCCAGGAATCATGCAAATAATACTATACCTCTGTCACTTCAATCAATGAATTTGTTTCTACATACAATTTGTATATTTTTATGTGCATTAGCAATATTAACTCATAAATAATTCATACGCCTGGAAAGTAATATTTCATACAGAAGTACATGTAACCTTTCATACATCTCTATATAACAAGTATCATGGTGACCTTGACCTTCAGGTGACTGACAAGTCTTCTATTTGGTGTCATTTTTTTTTTAAGATCACCTAATCTTAGATAACATGAAGATTTTAAGTGATTTCTGCAAGAGATTGCAGTTGAAACTTTTGTTGCACTACTACTAAAGAATGCCAAGTGATTTTGACATAAGATGTCATTGATTCCATCATATGGTTAACAAATCTGGTACTAATAGAAAGGTATTTTTACCAGAAACCCACATGCTAAATATGAATTCAGTGCCTTAGTGTGATTTCAACAATGGCTTACAATAGAATTTTCTAAAAGTAGGTCAGAGGTCTGCAATGTAAAGGTCACCGGGTCAAAGATTTTGGTACCAGTGGAAAGTTCTTGCCACAAGGAATACATGTACTGATATATACAAAATATGAAAGCTGAGCTCTACACCGTAAGTATGGTGAAAAAGATATGCATGACCATTAGGTTAAAGTTTTTTTGCCACAGACAGATGGACAAAAAGAATGTAAGATATCCCCACCCCCAAATCCCAATTATTAAAATTTCAGAATTTCAGTGAAATTGAAATCCTTTGAGTAATCCTAGCTGATTTAGATTGTGGAAATTAAAACACTCAATACTTATGATATGCCAATATTTTCTTCCTCCAGGTTTTAGGTATAAAATTGGGTCAACTAGGACACATTGCATGCCACAGCATTATATTTTAATATATAATATTGAAATGCAATTTTAAAATATTTCCTTGATTAATAAAAAACTCTACTGGCAATAGCTCAACTTAATTGTGATCAACGACAATGAAATTTTACTGTAATATAATGTTATAAGCTTGAAATTTCAGGATCATGTATTGACACACCATTCATACACGGTAATTGACTGCATCTTTATTTACAGAGCAAAAGTCTGGAAAATGTGCAAATTCCATGAATTTTTCTAATTCAAATGCCTGAAACTTGGCTAGAACATCTAGTAAGTCAACCAGAACAAAATGCAAACCTGGACTTTCTCAGAAAAGCAACTAAATCAAGTCAAATGCAGAGTGCAATGACTGGGGCAGATGGGTTATGCTGATCAACATATTTTATGCAGATTATGAATCTGCATTTTATCTTTACTCAGACTTTACTGTGATTAACTCTCAATTCATGTACTCCCCTGCGAAAAGTTCTGTTACTCTTCTAGAACAATTAATTCTTTATTATTTCTGGTGTTTTTGTTCTGGAACAGGTACAAAGTTCTAGAACTATGCATGAACATTATATTTTGTTAAATGAGACAAACACTAGAAGTGTACCAGAACACAGGAGTTCCAGAACAGTGGCACGGTCCTTGAGTTCTAGGACAATTAATAGAGAAACAAAAATTACAGGAACTGTTCTAGGCAAAATTTTTATGGAATTGTCACTGAATGATAAATGAGAGCTAGTACTGTATCTGCTTATGTTGTTCACGCTTGCATGTGTAGCACTGAATTTTCAGAAAATTACAGTACATCTGCATCAAGCAGTTACAGCTGATGAAAATGGAAGTAGCTCTACAAACAATCAACAGAGCCCGGTATATAATTCAAAATTGACAGCATGATTCAGGACTTGACCATGACTTTCCCACCACAGGGAACCGAGCTCACAACTGCAGCGCCTGAAGAAAACCTTCCTAATTAATAGTCAACTTCCCCACCACAGCTGTAGGTGTCGACTACGTGAAAAATCATTAAAGAAGAGGTGATATTGATTTGCAATGAAATAATGGACCAGTTTTCAAGTAACAAGATTCCCACCATCACCAAACAAAATAAAGATTGGATGCTGAAGTTACATGTTGGTGGCAAATGTTGATGGTTTTGACAGGTTTCATCCAATTGTTATCAAAATGACTAATTATGAATTTTGATTGGATTCAGCAAATTCTGAGACTTTAATGCCCAGGCTCAATGCAGAAACTGTATATAATTAGCTTTAAGCATCAACTATTCTTTTAACCATTAACCCATATCATAAACTGCTATTGAATTCAAATCACAAATTTCAAAAGGATCTGATTTTCATTCTTTTCAAGATAAGATTATATTTTACAAATATCTATATATAGAACATATGTCATGCAGCCACTCTTCTACCAAGAAATTCTCAAACTGTGAACATTTGACACTATATTATATCACATATACATGTATACACATCAATACNAAATTCTCAAACTGTGAACATTTGACACTATCACATACACATCATTATATACTAAAACACACCTGTCAGTGGTTATAATTAGCTTTTAAATTTGCGCAAGTGGTTTCCTGGTCATTTGATTCTAATGAATTTGTAAATAACATATGACACAATATGTTTACAACTTTTCCGGAGACGGAAAAATAAATATAAAAGATTCACAACCGAAGGTTTAATGACTTCTGCTCTGCGTAAGACAGACGGTGCAGTCTTCGCATGTAGCTTCCTATATAGATATCATGTGCTTCCCATCCACTCATTTATTAGTCTGGGGTCTACTCCTTGAATACTAAAGGATACATTTATAACAACAATTTAACCAGAACAGACCCCCACCATTAATCACGGAAACGGATCAGTTCTGTCTAATAGTGCTTTCCCAGTACTTTTAGTGCACCTTAATCAGAATTACTGACAACCAAACCCGAACCATTTGGTAAACTTAAACCTAATCAGGTGTAATTTAAAAAGTGTATGCCAAGCTAATTTAAATGTAAAATATCAAGACCCAATCAATAAATTTCTAATCAATCTTCATTTTCCTTCCATCTGCACTGTTTGCAGTCACAACAGTACACTTGGGGAACCATGCAATGTCCTCAGCCATTTTGCAGTGTACTATATTGCATGCCGCACAAGTGTGCTCAATTTCATTTTCATAGATTGATAATGGATGTACATTTCTTTGCAAAATCAATAATATAACACACACAAATGACAGATAAATGGATTATCTCCTCAAGTCATAGCTGAATCGTGTCATTTATTAATTCCTGTGTTTCCATTGACAGGAAGACAAAAATTAAGTGAATTAACGGATACCATATCTAAGGACAACAGCCCATCATCAGGGTCACTCCTTAGGCCCCTAAGGGATCACCATTTATAGCTGAAAATATCATTACCATATACATAGAAGTCAGACTCTTAAATGTAATTTTAGTCAAAAATACTAAATGTACATGTAGTTGTTGATCAAGGTTTCAAAAACAATTCTTAATCAATTTAAAGGATATTGCAGTACACCAATTTATAAAACAGTTCTAAGATTTTCCAACAAAAAAGTGGAGCAAACTTATAATGGCAAGCAAATACAATAAATGTGAATATCTATAATTGAATTAAGTGTGATATAAAAAAAATGAGCACATAAAAAAAATAAAGATCTAATTAATTATCAAATATCATTTGTTTACCTAAAATGAATTTGATATTTTTCTGATTTCAGTGTCATTTAAAGATAGGAATTATGAAAAAACTTGGTTGATGAATTGATTATTTATTTGTTTTTTGTCCTGTTGAGAATATTTCACTCCTAATAGAGACGTCACCTGATTGCCGGTGAAGGGCTGCAAATTTAGACCTACATGTATGCTTATAGCACTTAGGCTTTTAGCACTAGTGAAGATTCTTTTGCGTGCCACGACACCTGCTGCGACACGGGACCTCCGTATTTTAGGTCATATCCGAAAGACCTGTGATTCTCACTTCTAAATGCCAAGATCTATAATTGGCGAAGGAGCAATCACTACCTAATTTAACGTCTTTCGTTTGTCACAGCCGCAGTCTGAGCACGGGGCTTAAACGCATGACCTCTNAATCACTACCTAATTTAACGTCTTTCGTTTGACACAGCCGCAGTCTGAGCACGGGGCTTAAAGTCGCGCGACCTCCCGATCACAAGGCGATCAAGAGCTCTACCACTGATCGAGTCACCGCGACAGGTGATTGAAAAACTTGGAACACTGTTAAACACCGTGAGGATGAAGCATTCTAGAATGCAATCTAAACAATCTATAATACATACATAATAAATTAACAGGTTTTTTTTGCATGTGTGATAAAAATATTTACACTTCCAATTATGCCTTTGATATTATCAACTTTTATGATCATAGCCATTTCCTCATGACTGATTTGAATGTGCTATGATGTCAGATGATAACCTTAAAATAAGTTAATAAATATAATTTGCCTATTTAAGCTGCTGGGTGAAAATAGAAGTTCCATTAAAGACTATGCTAGCTAGCTGGCATAAAGACAAGCAGCTGTCACAGTGGACCTGTCCTAATTTTCAAAAAAAAATAAAGAAAATGTATTTTTCGAATGACGTACAACACAATAATTTACTCCATTTTACAAGTAAAGAGTGGTAAAGATCCACTGATTCCCCGTTGTAGAATTTCTATTGTAAATATACTTAACTCATCTTTACTAAACTTTCAAGTGTCATTTTTCATCAAGATTATATATTTAACTTTTCATGTTTCAAATGAACAAATCACTTTCTACCATAAAATATTGATAAGTCTTGATATTGATCTTTGTTTCTATTGATCTTATATTTGTTATACCTTGCACATTGTTAGTAAGTAATAAATACATGAGACCCCCAGGCCTTATCGGACATCGGAGTATATCACTTAAACCCCAAGGGCTATATATGAAATATATATCATTTTCCTGTCACAATCTGCATCTATCTAAGCTAAATTCTAAGATTCTGTAGCAGCTGTATAAAACAAGACATATTCTTCAATCACATTAAATAATTCCCCCCAAAATTCCTGCTCTGATGAAAAACTTTCCAACATAATATTCTTCAACATTTTTTACCCACCCTAGAGTCAAATCGTTGCAAAATTGACAATTTTTGTACATCCCTTTCTGCTTATACATTATCAAGCTCAGAGTATATCCCCTCGCAATAAATGTCTGAGATTTTTCTGTGATGCCCCACAGTTGACCTTGAACTCTGACCTTTTCACCCCCAAATCAATAGGTTCAAAAGAATCCTCTAAATTTGACAATAAAGCTACCTGTGAAGTATCATATCAATTGAGCAAACAATATGGCTTGCAGAGTCTACAAGCTCAGTCAGTGTCTACAAGCTCAGTCAGTGTCTACAAGCTCAGTGCTGTGCACATACACACTCACGCACACGATATTAGCACGCCCACACACTAACGGTCCCATACTTGTATGATCCCCTCTCTTAATGAATTACATGGGGATAATAACTTTGGTAAAACTCTTATCGTCTTCATAAGCAGCCTATTCTAAACATATAAGCATACGATCAGTACCCACGCATTGAGTGCATGTTCATGGGAATATTAAATATATTCCTCATCACAGAAAAACAGATATCCCTGAAATTGCCTATATTGACTGAACATCATTTTTTATTTGTCAAGCATTATCCAGCATGTAGTATTGTCAATATCTGGGTCTCTTCTGACAAACAGCAGCCTTGGAGAACTCAGTGCAAGAACAAAATTGCAGCTGACAGGGGCCAAGTCTCCAGATAGGTAACCCAGACAGCCTACATTATGGTGTGTGTGCATCTGAGGACAAGGGAGGCCATTAATGTTCTCTTTTCCCTGAAGCTTCCACAAAATTACTTGACTTGTGTGACAAAACACTATCTTTTACGTAACAGTGTGATCCATGAATATTGTTCTTTGTCCAATATTATACGCAATTATAATATAGATGAAGCATTTTTTCCCCAGTTATCTTTGACAAAATTGCAATGAAAAACAGATGAAAGAATAATAGAGAATTTTTCTTTAGATCAGCTTATCTGAATCTTTCTTGCTATCTAAGTACAAAGAAATAGGCTCCATTAGCCCCCAAAACAGATCACGGACCCTGTGGTTTTGGTATCATAGCAACTCATAAAGAGCATTACTCTATGCCTCAGACAAACAGAAATTTTCAAACCACCAAAACACAAATCTTACCATTTTCTGACAAATTTTTATTGCTGGTTAATTTGATTCTGACTAGTGTTTAACAGTCCCCTGAGGTTTCTCATTACACTGTATCTTAACTTGCTGGGAACCCCCCAGTCTGACTCACCAGAATTTTTACTCAACAGAAAAAACCTTATGATAGTCGGGAGTACCTCCTGTCTGATGGAGATTGACGAAAGCTGGTTCATTTTCTCTGACATATTCAACATTATAAAATTGTTTAACAGTGAAGTCTTGGCCACAGTAGATTCAGCTCCTTTTGCCAAGAATGTGAAATCACTTCTCCCGGTTATCTGTGTAATCATGGTAATTACTTATTTAAGGCTTACACACCACACTGAGAGTGATGCACTTCTACATACCAAAGTCAATTTCTGAAGTTTACAGGGTTAATAACATACATTGGTATGTTGGTATCAAGACCATATAAAACAGGAGAGTGTCAAATCTGTAAAGCACTTCCAACCATCATCTTATAAAATTATATGTCTGCAGTGTTCAAAGTTTGTGCAAGAAAAATCTTAGCGAGTTTAGCAAGAGGTTCTCCTTACTGCAAGAACATGACTTCAGCTATCTTCATGAAAGACTAGCTGTCAGTCTATAATATTAATTTTATTAATATTAGCTAAAAACTATTATTTTCTATCACTGTACTTGATTAGACATGATTTAATTGCAATAGAATGATGAACTCAGGTGTTTATAATAGATATAGTGATTGAATCAAGGGATCTGATCAAAGATTCTGTTCCACAATGTAACATTTATTTACAGTTACTCTGACTTACTAGAAACAATTGGAACAAACAGAAGCGCCAAGTGATAGTAGTATTATCCAAGTCCTCACACGTTGTTTACAAATTAAAATAGATTGTAGAGAATATGCCAATTAGCCACATGACCCAATTAAGTATGCATTTTGCACATAAAACATAACAACTATAAATTTGAAGGAGGATGTAATAATGTGCAATAATTGTTGCAAGTTGCATTTTGTAAGCAAAGGCAGAAAGAGAGCTCACTTACACCTAAGTGCAGACTTGATGAAAATTAAAATCAGAAAAAAGTCCAAGCAACTTATATTATTATTATAATCTATCCCCTATATATGGCTAATATTATATGCAATGATTCTGACTGGATGATGTCTTACTAAAAAATAATTATGGTCCAGGAGTTCATCTGCAATGAGCACTATTATAAGGGACTACTTTTCTCTGAAATGTTTCTTCCATGCTCTAATTTGAGCACTATATAATTTTCAACACCACTGTACACACTGATTTTTTTTTAAATTGCTATAAAAAATATATGAATAAAAAGCAAATTTAATTTCAACAAGCAATATATGCAGTGATGACACAAATATCATTAATTTTATTTCACGTGATCACCTAACGCCGATTCTCATTGGTTAAAACACCTTTTAAGAATTGAGGTGATTTTCGATCACGTACCTGAACAAAAAGTAATGTCTAATGGACATTGTTTTGTTGTTGTAATATAAAATTAAATGATAAGAAATAAATCTTATAAATGCAGGTTATCACCGAGATTTTAGACGGTAAAACTTTTCATCAATGCGCGAAGCACATTGATGAGTTTTACCGTCTAAAATTCGGTGATACCTGCATCACCCGAAAAAATATAAGATTCATTTCTTATATACACGAGTTTCCAGGATACTGGGCATAATATCATTTGCTTTATTTGCTGACTTTTCGATTGAAAAACCTGCTGCACATGCAAGCTTCTAGACCTAGTTGAACTGCGCATACGAGAAATGAGAAGGGCGATTTAGATGATACTCAAAATTACAGTGTTCCTGGTTGATACGCCGGATCATGATATACCCATAGCAACTTTATTTTTGCGTCCAATTCTACCCAACCTGACCGTACATCCATTTTGAATGTATAGAGTTAATTAATTGTTAATGTTTTCATATTCTTAATTTACGTATGGGTATATTCTTATAAACATCACTTAAAAAACAATTAATATAAAGCTAATTTATAAAAGAAACTATTTGCTTTAATTATTATACATAATTAAATGATAAGAAAAAAAAATCTCATAACTTTTTTTTTATCGCATTATCAAAGGAAAAATGGGATGGAAAACTTTTTCATCAATACACTTGACATGCATGCATTGATCAAGTTTTCTGTCACATTTTCCCTTTGATACCACATTCAAACAAACAATTATATGATTCATTTCTTATATCAAAATCACCAATAAAAGAATTGCAAGCAATGTGAATGACTCTAATTCAGAGTTATGAGTCCTTTACCAATTCCAGTACAAATTATTTGCATATCTATCTAAATCAGTATTCCTAGAAAAATTAAATAAACACAACTATAGTTTATCATATTCTGAGACTCATTAATTTTACGATACCATTAAATTTAATGACATAAACAAATTCAGATCTCCCGGCCTTTGTAAATTCTATAGCAACTGCTAAATTATATTTTGGCCCTGGTCATTCTCCTATTGTCCAATGGGACAGAATCTCTAGATACATAATTGATGTCTCTAAGAATTAAAAAAAAAAAAGAAAGAAAGAAGTAAAAAAAAAAAATAAGAAGAAATTCTCAAAAAGGGAAATAACTCTTGTCCTATGTTATTAATGAGATAAAGCTCAAGACACAAAATGAGCTATTGATTTGATAATTGCTAAACCATGTAACTCCCTCTTATTCAACATCCGACATTCACACCCATTTACATCAAATTAAACACTCGCCGATTCAGTTTTCATCTCAAAACATGTATTGTGTATGCATCAATCTGTTTTCAGCAAGTACAGGCAAATTAGTTTTACCTTGTGCGTTCTATTATATGGCCAGCCTTCTTTAATAATATATAATATAATGGTCCAATATAGTGCTAATCATTATTCAATATTAATTACCCTTCACGTGAGTGACTTTCTTACAATTAGTTGTTTAAATTAACGAAGTCCTGTTTTCGTGCTTTTCAGAGGCCGAGTCTTTACATCCTACACAACAGAACAATTCTAAAATGGCAACCATATTCAAAATGTACATGGAGGATACTTCAACAAAACTGAAAAGCATAAATTCCCAAATCCTGAATGACTTATCTACATTGTTTCCTTTGACAATTTCATGACTTATTTATTAAACATGGCGGGCCAAAAATAGCTGCACTGACGCACATCCCAGGATCTTCGTTCTAGGATGGAAGTGATTTCTGTGTTTCCCTCCTTGAGAATACAAAGGATGCCTCACACTGGTGACCAGATACACAAGGGCCGACTTCCTCTCCGCACCACATTCTGCTTGTTTGAAGTTCCCTCCGATTTAAGCTACCTTAATTTGGCTCTAATTCCACTCTAAAATGAACTCATGTATACTATGTCAAGCTCCTGAAATCTTCTTTACATTTAAAAATAGAGCACGTGAACCATATCAGTCCATGTTAGCTTTAAAGTGAAATATAAATAGCAAAGGTATATAGTTAATACAAATTGTTTTCTAGACTTTGTAAAATTATAAAATTGAAATAAAGTTAGTTAGATTGCCAAGAGTTAAAATTTTCAGACATTTTTATTCACTTTGTGCAAAGCTACATGTACATACATTTTAAATTTTACCGCAGATTTGTTTTGGCAATTTTCCGAGGTAGTTTTACTTCTAACCAAAACACTCAGCCTGCAGGAGAAGCCTGTCTCTGTATTACAATACAGTGTACAGAATACTTTTACCCAGCAATTTTAAACCAACAAACATCAAGGTATATAATGACCACCAACTAGCTTAGCTGCTGTACACACACACACAGCAACAGCAGTGGTCATTCCACCAGCTCCTTGGATCGGTCTAATAAATGGCATGTGTTTGGGTATATGTGTATGCTATGAACCAGATCCCTCTCTCTTCCTTCAAATTTTTCCTGCCAAGAATAACAAGAAGGGGAGCTGTGATGCTCCAACTGGCTGACCACCTAGGCTGCAATTATTCAGATCTTATACTTAGTGACTCCCAGATCAACGGCCGGCATACAGATCAGGATCTATCCGTCAGAGGTCAGGCTTCATCAATGGGGTCTTAAAATATTTCATCCTGGTGGGCAATTTCTGGTTGTGTTCTCCTTTTCTAAATGTCAAAGGTTAACCCACAAATAGTTGGACTTAAAAGGGGATCCAAAGGTCAAACTATCTAATACTATAGTCAGCAGACAGTACATTATGCTCACACCTACACTATATATAACATATTCATCTTCCCATAGCATACTCTCTGCAGAATAACTAAGTATGTATATTGAGCCACCAAATACTCTCAATAATCACATTGGCCTTGAGTCTGGAGAAACTGCATAATATGATGTCTTTGGCCTACACAATCTTATTAACCCAAAGAAACAAACTCATATCCTTTGATCCTTCGCTTTAATCAAGGTCATGTCATCCGATCTATAGCAGGCCATTATAATGTGACAAATATGGCAAAAGTTGACCTTAGCACTGGGACGAATTATTTGTACTAAAGTCAAGAGCCAGTAGATTGTTTATTTCCAATCTTTGTCCAGCTGCTGCTGGGATGCTAATAAAGCATTGTTCAAGCCCCCAGCCATCGTGTCATTTTATCATCTCCTGTCTTCTTTAACACAAAAACCTCATGCATTAAAAAATCAAACTTGGGCCAGGTTTGACAAACATTTTACACTGTTGTCAACTTAAAACTACATAAAATGGATGCAGTTTGATTACTTTTCGTGAAGATAAAACATGCACATTTGTTGTACTATTGAAATAACATAAACTTTGTACGGTATCTTATTATAGATCTATCTCAAATATACCCATGGGAGGCATTATTATGTTTTTGTCAATACACGTATATTCAACATCAAACTATGTTTTTATTTTTTTTCTTTCTACTATTTTTACGACTCTTTATACACCAGTATTATAAAGAACAGTCACAAATTCAACAAAGAATACTGAACTCAATTCCACTTCTCGACATTGCACTAAAGATTTCTGATGTGACCACAGCAGAAATAACAAACTTAGGCTTAGAGGGTCTCATTAAATCCTGTCATTTAATCCCTTCTTATGGCCTTCACTGTCTGTCTTTCTGTCTGTCAATTACCATTTTTATCCTGATCTGTGACCAAAACTTCTCGAATGCCATGGAAAAATTTGTGGGAGCCCTTTGGAATCAATAATTGTATCATTAAATGAGGGATAATTCTTCTTATTCCTCTCCCATGAGGTTTTACAGCACACAATCAAAGGTCTTCACATTTGCCAATGTTTAGAATTGAGAGTGAATGTTAATAGTCAGATTTTACTGTATACAAAGTTATATATTCCCCAAATGGTTTTTTCTGCCTTTCATTTTAAATTCGGCAATTAAGACAAAGTTGTGTGAAGAAAAGAGTTTCGCCCAGTCTTTTGCCCCCCCCGGGTGATTAACAAGAAGGGTGAAAATAAAACAGGGTTGATATACATACTGTAAAGGGAAAATATTCATGTGGGTTTTATTTTCGCCATGTTCGCGATTATATAATCGATTGTGAAAATTAAGCCATCGCAAAATGCTGTGCAATGTATTATGAGTATGAGTTCATCTACTTCAGGGATTTATCCAGCTTTTAGATACTAGCTACTACCCATTTCATATTTAAGGGGAATTTTTTTAGCTTCCAGGGGAAGGGGTGGAGGATTGACATCTTAGATAATATTACATAAAAACAGGCATATCAATTTATTGATAACTAATTATTGTCTATATATTGTAAAACTTAATATAATAATAGGAAAAATACTTCATACTTGGGAATATACATGTATCAAACTGATTTTTGTGAAAATCCCCATATTTTTTGTGTGGTTTCTGCAATTCAAGGGGGATTTTTATCTGTGGAAGGGGAAATTTTCCTTTGTTGTCATAGGGGGAAAGGTACCCTTTACCGGTAGTAAAAAGAACCTAGATAAATCCCTGTACTTAAAGGAATTTATCTGTGAAATTTAACCGATTACCATCGTGACATACCAAACAATAAAAATTGCAAAATAATTTAGCCCCGCGAAATATTAAGCCCTTTACACAGTATTCCTGCATACAGTCAATCTTTCTGAAATATTTTTGTCAAATCTAATGATCTAAACAATATAGTAATGACTGAATATAACAAATGGATTCTTGTACCAGCTAGAAAACTTAAGTTTTAATTACTATCTCTCTGCATCTGAAACCTTAATGTAAAACTGAAACCTTTGTAAAAAGAATCTCTGTATATCTGAATACATTGTGCTCAGATACACTTTGCATAACTTTTTTTGTGTGCATTATATAAGACTCTCAGTCATGTTGGTATATATAATACTTTCTCCATCACTGCTGGCCTCAAGATGCATGCGCAATTATCTACGAAAGTGAAACAGAGTCAGTTTCAAACGTCACTGTGCTACTGCCCGAATTTTTGTGTGTCTTTGATATATGTTCCATGACTGGGTGGAATAAAATTTACACCTCCAATCTCAGCCTTGGATACAAAAGCCAACATTAACATTATTTGCTCTGAGCATTACATAATAAAACATACTCTTATTTAGTGAGGTATTGTTGATCTAATACCCCATTCTTCCTTTTAATTCTGTTCGAATTCCCTAGTGAGAAATTGGGTCAATATTTTAATACACATACGTACTTAAAGGTCACACTATGACTGGAAGTTCAGAAATCCGTGTCACTTTCCATATCAAACAAATATTGATAAAAATGACAAATGAAAAACTTTATAGATTACTTTACGATTTATTGTAATGCAACCCAAATGACGTCAGGCGTCCATTGGGGAAACATGTGGAAGAGACTCAATGTTTACACTTCTCCTCAAATTATTACCCCCCTAAGTCTTCAAGCACCAAGCTTATCATTTCCCCCAAATCCTTAGCACACTGACATCTTAAGGCTCCCAATAATCCCAAACATTCACTGGTTAATTAGCTTGGATTTATTGTTTTTCTAAGTCAGTGCATATAAATTTGCATAAAATTTCTAATTTATGTGGCTGATTATCTTCAGCTCTGTCACAGAGCTCTGATATGTCAGAAGTGATTGTCATTTACAATCATTACTTGCGACAGCGAATTAATTGGTAATATATCATTCCCATAATTATGCAATCAGCAGTCAATTAACAACAGAAGGAATCTTTTTTTTTTTTTTAAACAGAAAGGAAGAGAAAGTTTGTTAAACAATAGTGTCTTTTATATGGAAATCATGCGAACAAACAAGAATTTTCAATATCCATGTATAAAACATTTGAAGGCAGCATCTCAGTAATTTTCATCTTTTAAGTGCACCATATGATGCTCAGTCTGTTTACATGTTTTACCTGTCAAAACAAACGCATGGTCAATGTTTATCATCCAAGAAAAAATCCAAACAGGCAAGTTATATAGACAAGGTCAACATAATCAGAGGGGCAAAAACACACCACGAGTCAACTACCAGAACTTCAGCATGTTCAAATGAGGAAATATCCAAAACACCAGATCGAAATTCAAAATATGTAAATGACACATTCAGGGGAAAACAAGAAAGTCATAACATATCAAACATGTGATCATGTACAGAGTCAAAATCATGCTTGGCATAATCAACAACAAAGTCAGACTTGTGTCTATGTGTACCCAATTGCTTCCAGCACAAAAATACTAGCAAAAGGTACATTTAGCAACCAGACGCATTTTACAAACCATTTATTATAGTGAATTATAAGCTGATTTTCATCTCTACCCCTACTAACACTCATCCCTCTTAGAGTTAACCATAAGAGTAAAGATACATTCAAGTNTTATAAGCTGATTTTCATCTCTACCCCTACTTAGAGTTATAACCATAAGAGTAAAGATGTGGTATATACTCGATCACAATCACATTATAGTGTGCTTATCAGCTGAAAACTTCGAACTTTTTTGTTTTTCAAAAGCCGTCATTATGAATTACAATCACACAAAGCCTTGTACGTCATTTCTTTGACAACAATTAATTGTTTGAGCGATTAATTGTTATACTCTAAACATAATCTACATCCAGTGCCAAAAAAACTCGAGAGAATATACATTGTAAATGTACCGCTTCCTTTGATCATTTGCCCAGTATTCAAATTAAAACATTATTTGATATGATTAATGAAGTTCAACAAAATTTTTAAAAGTCCTAAACTACTAATATTTATACACTAAATCTGGGCTATGTTATAAATTTAAATAGACACTAAAGAAACTAATAAGTTAATATTTGCATTTAAATCCACAAGACAATATGTATTTGTCTTGTAATTCATACGTGCACTTGTTCAGTATTTCACATATGACACAGCAATGCCATATAGTTAAAAACATATATAGATTTACTCATACCGAGTACAGTATGCCTGCAAATACAGGATTTAAAAATATCAAATTTTCATTGAATATATATGTATATTCATATGCCATTATGGCCCCACATTGAAGTTCTTTTATAATTATTTGATAGGCCTGCAAAGATTTTTCAGATATCCTTGGCATATAAAAAATGTAAACAACTCTTTGCCTGCTTTTGATCCTAATGCAATTCTCCAATCATTTTCCACTGCACTGCCCCTGAATTCTTTATGTGTCTGTTTTGGGGTGAAAGTTGATACAAAGGTGACAGGTATATGGGGGGAAAAAACTAGATGGCTTTATTCAGTATCTATACACAATCTCGACAAATAAAAAATTACATATATAACTGTATACAGTTTGACAAAAATCTGTAAGATACATTGATCAAAGTTTAAATCATATGGTTCATTTTACCATATTTTAAAGTCTAAATGCACATTAATACATTACTAAGTTTAATTCCTCATAGATCATTAACTGCAAGATATTTCATGTACAAACAAGCAGATAATGAGATTCATCTCTTATACATTGTGTGGAAGGAACTGAATATGTGTAATTACCCAAATAAAAGGACAATACAGAAATGTCTTCAGGTGATGTATGCTATAGTTACTACACAAAAGAACACAACAAAGTATCCTTATGTTTTAATACAAAAGAACGCTACATTGATTGATTATTTGTTTTTCATCCTGTTGAGAATATTTCACTCATATTGAGACCTCACCATTGCCGGTGATGGGCTGCAAATTATAGACTTATGCCTATAGTACTTATGGCTTTAAATAGCAGCAAAGGTTCTTTTGCATGCCACACCTGCTGCGACACGGGGCCTCCATTTTTAAGGTCATATCCAAAAGACCCGTGATTCTCACTTCTAAATGCCGAGCTCTTGGCCAAGGAGCAATCACTACCAATTTTAACGTCTTAGGTTTGACGCTGTCGGTGCGAGCGCGCCCGGGCTTAAACTCATGACCTCCCGATCATGAGGACAGAGCTCTATCACTAAGCCACCGCGGTTGGTAAAAGGACGCTTATTACAAAATAAATCAGAGTTGTAGTAGCTCAATAATGAATATAGTAGAGCATTTGCTTGGTAACTGGGAGGTTGTGAGTTTGAAACCTGCTTGTGCCATTATGGCTGCATCAAACTTAAGACATAAATAATATTAGGTAGTGATTGGTCCTTTGCAAAATGTTAATCACAGGTTTTTCTGAGATGTGACAGGTGTTGGCACTCTTACGCAGCTACGGCCCTGAACGTTATAGCATTGAAGGTCTTCATTTGTAGTAAGTCTTAATTTGTGGTACTTTACCTACAGTTGCATGGTCACGATGGACATATCAATATCATGAGTGAAAAATCGATTTAATAACAGAAATTGCCAGATTGCCTTAATCTATCATGGAGACAGCAATATAGTCAAACCTAATTGTCATCTTGAACTTGATGGGACTGAGAAAAAGCTTGGAGAGATTCGTGGATTCGAGATACTAAGAGTAAAATACTTAAAGAATTAGTGGTTGGGACTTCTGAATTAATTTGGCATCTATAGCCATCATGGCATTCGAGATATCAGTGATCGAGGTCCAGAAGTTCATGTCTGTCTGAAATAATATGCTGTAATTTTTTTTTTAAATTAACCAAATGGTACAAAACATTCTGTCATAAATTGTTAAGGATTAATCCAAGTTCAAAGCACATACTACATTTAAACATTGGACATTTTTAAAGACTTTGAAATTTTGCTGGATTTTCTGCTTTCTTAAAATCCTGGAGGGAGTTTAAATTTGAAACTTAACACTCACTCACGCGCCCATGGTGATCGAGTAATTTTCCTTGTGGGTGAGCAAATTCAGTGGAAGTATTTTTGCCCACTTGGTGATCGAGTAAAATTTAAAGTTTTTAATTTTGAAATCTAGGTATAACATGTTGGGGGGGGGGGGGGGGGGGGGGGCAATAAACTTCATGTGGGCTAATCAAAAAATTGCTGTAACGGGGTTCCTAATTTCTGATTTGTACACATGAACATGGCAAGTAAAAAAATTTTGCAAAGTTTAAACCCTGAAAACATATTACTCAAGCACCTAAAAATTAACTTCATAAAAAGACAAGCAATATGTGCAAATCAATAATAACAATACTTTCAGTTCTTTGATTTTGGTTCTCTACTAATAATTTGGCATTCCAGAAAATTCAACATGTATACATCATCTAGAGGATTCAAATCAAGCCAGATGTAATGAGACGGGACTATGGATTCCTCCACGGTTCTAGCACCAAATGAATGGATATCAACACTCCATTTCATTCTGAAAGCCATATTTCCTGGCAACCAAGGAACTTGAGAGAGTGGAACCTCATTATTTAGTCAATTGCTTCTTCTACCTCTCCTCACAGGAGAATGTCTGTGAAAACTGAGAACTGATAGCAGTTCTAAGTGTTGAAAAACAATGCAAATCCCCTAGTTATCATTGAGATAATATTTGTAGTGAGCATGCTGATTATCAGTACAAGAAAAAGATTAACACGTTTTCTACTTCAATGTGTCCAAAAATATTATTCTCCCTGCATCAAAACCCGACAACACTAAGTTAATACTGTTAAAGAAGAAATTCTAGTTATTAACATTCAGAAGTGCACAGAATTCCATTTTCAGCTCAGAACATTTCCCCAATGATGTTGGAAAATACAGGGACAGTACAAGACGTAATTGAATAGAACACTCAATCAAAAAGACTTTTGTTACCATTTAATTACAGATTTCTAGAAAAACGTCTGAAAAGTCCTTAATGATGTCATCAATCTATGACATCCTGAATAAAGGTGAAGCCAAAGATGTGTTGAAATTGACCTACAAGAGACTGTCTGTCAACAGAGGAAAACCCCCCAGTGCAAAGCTAAAATTTTAGGTTCATCTAGATGGCAATTAACAATCTGAAATCCTATAATTTAATATTATAACAAGAAGTTATCTGATGCTTAACTATATCAATATGATTTTTTTCCCTCCCATAAATCTTAAGTTAGCAGTGTGCATGCAATTGGTCTCTCCCTCATCCCCCAATCCCAATTGATGCCCCTTGTCCAATCCAAATAAAGTAAATTCTACTGATCCTACCATTTAATAATATGATTCCTATCTATCAATATTCCCATTATCATTATCAACTGATTCCCAGAAACTCAAGGTGCCCAAGTACCTGTGTCTTGGAGGTGAAACAATGCTAATTTTTAACAGATAACAGGCGCATTTGATAATTGTTCCTTTAAGTGTTTCAACAAGAAGATGATGCTCCCTCTACCTTCAATCCACTTGTATTTTCTTCAAATCCTGTAAGAACTAACATTGCATCCACAAGTGTTTAAAAAAAAATTATGACGTTGTAGCAATATAGGACCATGGGCCACCTTATGTTCAGCTCGTTAAATTTGCTCAATGATCATACAAAAGTAAAACTCATTAGTTTGAAAATCTAAAGCTATCGGTACTACAGCATACATAACTCACACAAAAATAGCTCTAAGTCATTTGAAGCTTGATAATTTGGTACGAATGTACAATTATCTACACTATGCCAAAAAAAAAAAAGATCACAATTTGAAATGACAAGATTACTGAAAAACACTTTCCTGAACTAAAAGTAAAATCAAACTTTCTAGTCCACATTTGAAAGTCTTTTAACACTAAATTCAGCAGGTGAGACAAGTTTGACTGACACTCACGGTATAACTAAGAATATCATTTGTCAACAAATTAATTAGCTGTGACCCTTCAAAGACACATGTAAAATTATGTCATATACATACTACAGCATTAAGAGAGGTATATTCACAATAATTCAGCTTCATACAATTTAAATTATTGTTTAATTTACTACATGTTTATACATGTAATTCATTACAAAGTCAGAGTATGAGTATGATGTTTTTCTGGATTCTGTTTTAGTAGTGGATTCAGAGGGGGAGGGGATGGAACTGTGAGTGTGACCCTCTTTGGGAAAATGGAAAAAAACCAAATTAATGGTAGACCCCCCTCCCCTTTCAAAAACCCTGGATCCGCCACTGTGTTTCAAGTATTCTACCGCAGTATACTCATATTTCTAAAACCAACCACAAAATATCAATTTGCTTGTCTTTATGACAAAGTTTGTACACTTTCAAGAAAGAATTGGTAGTCCATATACAATGGATTTTTCTGTACATCTATGTTAACATGACTTGTGTATCTATTGGAAAGACTTGTAAATCAATAATTCAAATCAATATCATGCATGTAGTTTATAATTGTGATAGTGTACGTACACTGAATTATAAAATAAAAGTCACAAATTAGTACAAGGTAATGAGACAGTCAACTGTGTATAAACTAATAAGCATGTACACATTTCATTGGTCAGATCATTTACATACTAAAGATATATTCATACAACATGGAAAGCCATTTAATTACAATCCTTCAGACAATATTGATTTTCTGACATCAAAACTGGAAAATATATAGTCCCTTGGTTTTCAATAAAAATATACAAAAATGTCCAACATTTTCATAACAAACTGAAATTGATGTCTCCCAAAAATGTAATTTACTGCAAAATATATGTGCTGAATTGAGCAAATTTACGTCAAATTGATTATCAAACTACATGGGTATGATTGCAATAAGTGCATGACATGCAATGCTTCTGCACTCACCACCCTAAGATGCCAGAATCCTAGACTGTAACATTTGTAATGATATTTTCCTAGTAAACTGACCTTGAGATTTATTAGTATTAAAGGTCATATGAGAGATTTATCAGTATTAAAGGTCATATGAAGGTCAAATTAGTGAATTTATGGCAAATCTTCATGTGATGATGTATCCACTCACAGCTAAATGTAAGAATTTAAAACGGCATGTATCAGCATTAGAAAATCCCACATTTGACCCCCCACCCCCCAACTGGCCCCTAGCCTTCAACCTGGACCCACCATTAGTGCCTAATACATTTCCATTAACTACTGAGCTACCAATGCCACGAGTACAGAGCAATATTATTACAATCTAAAATCATACGAGAAAGTATTCATAAAAATAAAGTTATAAACTATGTTATTTTCACAAGAACTCTGTATAGGGAATAACTAGAGACACATTCTCAAAACCTTGTTTCATTTCACAAAGCTTTGATTCACTTAATGCAGCATGTACATACAGAATTTTTTTCATATCAACACACTGAGAGAGAATCAAATATAAAAACAAATTAAAGTCAATGCAAAAATCACTTGATTTCCATTTTTCTAATATCATTCAAAGCAGATTCAATTTGGATGAAACACTATACATACTTGACATCACAACAACAGAGCTTTTAACTATTAATGAGTTCTGGTTACAATGAATCTTGGACCACAACCTATTTCATTTCACCTTAAAATACATACAACCCTCAAACTCTTTGAAACCTGATGCAAAGTGGACTGAAATCCAGCTGATGTGAATTTCCTGGGTGGTTTATCGCAATTGATTTTTGGGCTAGCTACCAGCATAATGGATTGGGATGATCAGAAAGGCTCTCGCTACCAAGGCCCTGCAACATGGTCCGCAAATCAACGGAAGTTGTGCTCTAACCCCCATACAACTTTTTCAATCTTAACTGTCAATAAACACATATCTGGTAATTTTTCATATGAATTTCACAGTCTTTGATTTCCTTCCTGTTTTGGGGTTTGGCTGATTTGGGCTATAGCAGATCTCTTTGAACTCTTAATATCTATTGACTAGAAGTCTCAGATTTATTTCTCTGGGGTTTGTTAGCCAGCCAGAGGGTAAAACATGGGCAATAAGCAATACCTTCTTTTATCACCTCTTTTGGAAATTAATCTTGTACTTAATCCGTAAATGTATTCTGTTTCATTAAAGAAGGTAACACAGAGAAGATTTATTTAAAGGACAACATTAACTTTTTGCACCATGTAGATTTGAATAATTTGCTATTAAATACATATATTATGGTTCACCATTCAGACAAGGTGACGCTCCAGACGAGTGTTCATCTCTTTAATGTTTACGCAATCCAAGATTTGGGGGAATAGTTTCTGGTTTATCCACATAAGCTAGAACCTTTAATTGCTATAAATTTTGAAAGATGGTGTCCGTTATAGCACTTTAATATTTACATGTGCATTTTTATTTATCTATTTCAAATCTATGGCGCTGTTTATATCATCAGAATTATAAAAACTCAAAAGCCTTTGAAAAAAAAAAATGTATGATATTATACATGTACATACATGTATATATAAGGAAATTTTTCAAGAATTATATAAATTAACGGCAAACTAACTACTCAGCTTTATGACAAACTGGACAATTTCAGCTTCTTTATCGTTATGTAGCAATATTCCATCATCACCTGCATATGGTATGTATGTCTCTCAACTTATTCGATACACAAGAGCTTGTTCTGCATATGACCAGTTTTTTAGTCGAGGCAGGCTACTTACAAACAAGTTGTTGTTGCAGTCACGTTTGGCAGCATTTCGCAAAATCTATGGTCTTTATAACAATATTTTAATTTGCCAGTATGGCCTGCCATTGAGTCAAATGCTGTCTGATGTGTTTCAT
This sequence comes from Ostrea lurida, assembly GCA_903981925.1. Classification (NCBI taxonomy): domain Eukaryota; kingdom Metazoa; phylum Mollusca; class Bivalvia; order Ostreida; family Ostreidae; genus Ostrea; species Ostrea lurida. The sequence continues at coordinate 23,921 of CAJDSM010001752.1, forward strand.
AGCAATAAAGCTATTTTTCATACACTGATTTGACTACAGATTACTCCATTTACCTGATCAAGACAATGGGCTCACAGCAAGTGTGACCGGTCGACAGGGGATGCTTACTCCTCCTAGGCACCTGATCCCACCTCTGGTGTGTCCATGCAGGGGTCCGTGTTTGCCCAACTCTTGTTTAGACTGTATTCTATTTGGGACTTGCAAAATTGATTAACTGTTTGTTATCTTTGCCTTTACATCTAGACTGGACTTCAGAGAGAGAAAATATCTATATCAATATGTTTAACATTACTGGACATGTCCTAATATACATACAAATAATTGTGCACATACATTTTCCATAAAGTATATTTGAAGGCTCCATTAATATTGTGAAGACATTTACTGTGTATTTTGAACAAAAGTACCTTGGCTTGCCAATCTTTAATTTAAATATATTCTTCACCTTTAAGTTACTTTAAATTTCCACAGCGCACATTTCAATGCAGGGTTTGTTTACCAAAAAAACAACAACAAGGAAATGAATAAAATGCCCCCACAACATCCGAAGATTTAAGAATGTACTGTGTCTTCTTCTACACAATCAACATAACTACCTATATAAAGGTGTTGGAAGACTGTCAAAATATTTACAATATATAAAGGTTGTACTAAATGAAATTTACAATGTTCATCTGCTGGAAGCATGTTTGCTTTGTGTGTCTATGTTAATACCTTAAACAATACCGTAAATAAAGATAGTAGTAATAGCTCTCCACTTTAAAGGTGTAGAAGCACCTGTGAAGTAAAAGATGAAGGGCTAAACTACCTATCTCATCCTCAAAGGCGGTCAAGAGGCCATCAATATTTTAATAAGACAGAATCAGGCGGCTATAAAGCTCATGATTGCACTCTTTGTAGCATTTGATAATGATTATATAAATAATTATTTCATGAAATTACTTTCTCGGCACAATCGGAATCAAATTTCTAATGACTTAAAAAATCCACACAAAAGCTGTTTCCCCTATAAGCTACCCTTTTTGACCCTGCAGATCTCATTGTGCATTAATTGGGAGTATTCTATTCCTCCCAGTCTTCTTCATGCTCTTACTTCTTTCAGACTGAATCAGTAGCAGATTCCCCGTGTTCATGCAGTTATTGAATACAGTCCTTTGTACTATGGAAATTGCAGGAGATGCAGTATTGATGACAATATGTATGGTGTTTATTTCATACAAATGACAACCACCTTATTTGGTTCGAACTCGAATGGGCAAATATTGAGCTTTCAATGGCAATCATCACGGAGAAGCAGTATAGACAGTTCATTTATAAATGAGTATCAAGCACCTTTATCACCAAAGGCTTGAATCTGCAATAAACACGCGGCATATTACAGGTGAACTACCTAGGTTTGTCTTAATTTGTTTCAACAGTTTATAATGGCACCTTGCATCACGGTAGGTGTCAAAAGTCAACACAATCCACCAGCTAAGTCAACGGATTGCAGATAGGGTCTTCATATCCTGGGCCTGCCTGATAAATCACACTCAGCCCACCGAAAAAGGGAGAAATTTATGGCTAATGGAGAAAAAAGTGCAGCATTAATTGTTTACATTTGCATCACAATTGAATGTCACATCATTACACCCAAACAAAATGTCAACTTTATGGTAGATTCTTATCTGTTTTTGTGAAGGAAATGGATGCTTTTCAATTGATCTCAATTGTTTGCTAAACTAAAAATTTTAAATAGCCATTTAAGTGAAACACGTTTAGGCCATGGGCGATATGTTTATTTAGAGAAAATTTATTTAAAGGATGGGGGGGGGGGGGGGGGGGGTGTGTTGTGTAGGGAGATATTAATCCCAGATTCCTCCGACCCTTACCCCCGCTTTTATATTGTGACATGACAATATCCCCAGATGGAAACAGGGTCCCCTTCACGACGAAATTACAGCGAGGGTGGAGCTCATAGCATGTTATGATGTCACAATGTAAAAGCGGGGGTTAAAGAGTCAGAGGAATCTCGGATTTAAGGGAGATACATGTATCAATTCTCACAACATTAGGTATATAATACATTGAATGACTGTTGATCAACTATCAAAAGACACAAAACTGGAAAAATCTTAACAACAATATACATCTTTTAAACAACTCTAGCTTAGGACCACTGACTGACAAGAATATGTGTACAGTTGCTGATTGGCACTGACTTACATGCAAAGTTTAATTATACATGTATCTTATTCTACACCACCAGGTAATTAGGAAATGGGGTCTACAAGACATTAAAAAAGTCCATCGAACACCTGCAGAGAATCTCACATATTTCTACGGATATCTGAACCTTGCACTGTTATAGTGGTGACAACATACTTAGTACGAAGCACCTCTGAACCATGGCCAGATACAATACATCGGCAAACCTAGGAGTCCTTTAAACTGCTAAAACAAATGCACGACGTCAACTTCTTTTGATCAGATTATAAAATCAGGGTTAATTTTGTATGTACATAGTCAATGGAACAGAATTTCTGTTAATCTGTACCAACATGTTTGCTGCCTCACATTTTGGGGCTGACTTTGAAAATGTTTACAGCTAGACAAAAATTTCAAATTTAATAAGTCATGTTTGTGTAAATTTCCATCTGATTTGACAAAACATATGTTAATTTTCAGGTAACTCTATTATTTTTTCTTTTTCAAATCTTATAATCTATACATGTACATACATTTAAATTGTTTTCCTTAAAAGTTCTCCAATGAAAATGACAGAGCAAGCCACAGTATAAGTTGTAGGCCCATGTTGGTTAACATAAATTGTGGTTTTACTTTTTTATGCATACTACACGTGTGGTTTCAACTTTGATTTATTTTGATGTAACACTGGATTACGAAACCTCTGTAATGGCTCATTAATTCAAATTTAAGCAATAAAATACATTTAAAGGAACTAGGTATGTTGTATGTTTTATTTTTTACCAAAAGGTGAATGTTCCTATGCAAATATTGATACGATAATTTGTAATGTAAACCTTGCTAACAACTGAAGCCACAAATCCCTTGAACAGTGTTTTCAACATCTAGACCTACAAAAAATAGCCAAGCTCAAAAACCAAAAAATTATGCAAATGATAATTAATTTATTACCATTCTACAGAATATTTGCCTTTTCTATTCTGGCAATTCTGTCACCATTTTTAAGTCAGAAGTACAAAAAAATGTCCAATGCATCCTTGACATTGCACACAAAAAAAATACCTATCTGATTGCTAGAAATAGAAAAGCATTCATCAAAGTTGATGTTCACATACCAAATTAATTACAAGTCAAGTTATTCTTAGTGTTTACGAGGTCGACAGGTTTGTATAATTGCAATTAAAACACAACACAGGGATACCTCTCACTAATGGGCTTATACACTTCTCCAACTGAACAGGAAATATCTAAACATATTCCATGTTTCATTCACCAATGAGTTATACATGGCTGGTTGACTGTACGCCAACATAATAAATGTTAAAGATTGAGCTTGTAAAAAACATGTAGAGTGTAGGCACGTATATCGTAAGTGTAGATGTCTCTGATAGATAAAGCTATGTTACTATCATGCAATATTTAAAACTGAAATCTAAAACCATCATTCGATCATGAATAAAATGATGCAGTGATTAATCAGTTTTTTAGTAAAAGATAATTGAGATGACCTTTTATATTAGTATTTATCCTTAGATGGAATCTATAGATACAGTCTCTTTATAATACATTAATTATGAAGTATAATGTCCGTCCATTGAATAGCACTTTTATAAATACCACCATTGATTGATTTTATAATTTGCACAGGCCAGGCTTTCACAGTTTGGGCCTTGGCCCTTCCCTTTAGTACACAACTTTTAGTAATTTAGCAACTGCAAGAGGTAAATTCAATCATGCATTCTGTAATATTCTCACTGCAATAATAAAATACTTAACAAAAGTTACATTTCGTGCTTACCTGTGATTTTCCCAGGGCAGGTAGGGAGACCCTCCTATCCCGTGNCGCTTCGTGCTTACCTGTGATTTTCCAAGGGCAGGTAGGGAGACCCTCCTATCCCGTGTATGATTGGCCGTTGACCTGGCGGGAAATCCTCCCTGGGAGCTGGAACTAGAACGCCTCTTGTAAGCTGGAATTTTTCCATCTTGTGTCATAAAATTATTAATTGGATGTTTAAAAACTGTTTCCATATATTTTGATATGAATATTCCTGTGAGCCCACAAACATATGAAAGGTATGGCCTGAAACTTTGAGGAATGTCCCCCAATGTGGAACAGGCTAAAAATCGGGTAAAGCTGACCAAGAAAATGACAACCACACTGTGCTGAGTCTCCAATGTTGAGAACACACTTGCTGAACAGACAGCAAAGAGGACTACAAACACTACCAGGGGCTGGGTGATTTGACTGTTACTACCCACCCCCTCACCCCCAGCCATAAGGGAGGGGCTTTCTCCCTCACTCCAGGACTGAATGAAAATTTGTGCTATGGATTCCCCCACAAAACAGGATGCAAACAGGAGATACACGCTGGTGCAACTCCACGTTTTCCGTAGGCCTATCGAGAGCCAGAAAAAGCTCTGGACAATTGTAAACATCGGCACCAGAAGCCCACATAGTCGATGAAATACTGATCCTATGTCACATCTTAGTAACTGATATAATGCCACAAAAGACACCGCTAGAATTAATCCGTATACTGCACCTAGATGCTGGCTTGAAATCTGACTGGCCGTTCCCCCTAACCAGTTCAGTATCAACGACACATTTCCCTGCTCTAAAGGCTTCACGAGCACCTGGACGTAGCCATTATTTTCCGAATCGTCGTCATCTTTTTGCGAATCATTTTTGGACCCCCTTCTCGCGGAAAGGGGGGAACGGTGCATAGCCATTTCAAATTACATCGAGATTTTCTTTATGTACACCGATCTGCTACCAAACACACAACTTCTGCACTACACAACAGGAATTCTGGGTAATAATTTATGCACTGCCCTCTAGCGGTAAAGTATTCGTAAACAAGGAAGCAAACATATTCTACTTTCACATTATCCACCTGCAATGGTTATTCAGGTATATTTCGTTTGTTGTACGATGCCACTAGTATTGTTTCTCATTATTTGTTTTCAGACGAACAGTAATATACAAGAACGCTCAATAATCGATAAAAAGGTGTTGCTATTCACGGCAGCGAATGACTGTGCGTGGCACTGGAGAAATATTTCGGGGCGGATCTAGGATTATGCATTTCAAAGTGACAGTGTGTATATTAGGAGGGGGTATAATTGAACCCATAGATTGATATCATAATTAAGGATGTAAACGAACAATAAACATTTTAGAAGCCCGCCGAGTTACATGTCACCTTATGAATATAGTAACTTACTTTAGTACATAATTTAAACATGAGAATTGTAGAACATATCATCTTATGAGATCTATTTATGCAAAATGTGTTTTGATGCAAGTTCTCGAAGGAAGTCTATTATAATATGTGGTCATGAAAAGATCACCTTTGAAAATAAATAATATACATAAATATGTGTGTATATTATTAATTACAGCACAGCGCGCGTGCCTTTTCGGTGAACCCGTCTCGTAACCACGAACGTATGCGGTAGTGCATAAAGAAGAAAACTAGATAACATACAATTGGTTTGAAGAATTGTTTACAACACATTTAAGATGTCCTACATATCTGATAGATTATTACATATGGTGTATGTTACTGTTAGCAGACAAGCAGACAGTTGTTCTGTATCCTGAAAGTATGCTTGAGGCAAATTCCATCACATTTCGTAGTAAGGTTCATTGAAAAATAAATTAAGAACTAATGAGTTTTAAATGAGAAAACGGAATCTTGTAATTATTTATTGATTGTCTGAGGAAACCCTGAAGCAAATTACATCTTATACTTCCACTGTTGGGAGATAACTCTCTCTCTCTCTCGTCTTCTCTCTCTTCTTCTCTCTCTCTCTCTCTCTCTTCTCTCTCTCTCCTCTCTCGCTCTCTCTCTCGTTCCTTATTACTTTATTGAAATACATGTACATTCTATAAATCAGAGTGAATGACAAAAATATAAAGAATGGTGAAAATAATTGTATATAGTAATTCCCACAAGATCCGCGTTAACACTAGCTAGTGTTGAAATTCAACGAATCTTATAAATATTTTATGAAGAATTCAAAACAGATAATTTTCCAGTTTACTGGATCTTTTCAGTCATCCAGTGGTATTCTATCAATCACAGTCACCAACCTGTCAAACATTTGATTTTAGTAGAGCGATCTTGGATGTAGACCGTATACTATAGCTACAGTGTGTAGTTTGGGACAGGTGGAAGATATTTTCTTTTCTAACCCCCCCCCCCCCAATCGTTTCTACGAAATAAAATTCGTTCCTTCGAAAGAAAATTCGTTTCCTCGAAATAATCTTTTTTCCTTACGAAATACGATTTGTTCCCTCAAAATAAACTTCGTTTTCTTGAAATAGAATTCGTTCTCTCGAAATAGAATTCATTCTCTTGAAATAAAATTCGTTTTCATAAAATAGCTGTGTTCCGTCGAAACAATATTCCTTCCCACGATTTATTTAAATGAAGAGTAGACTCTATATTTACATGAATTTCGAATATCTGTGGGTAAATTAATGCATAAACATTTCATATTTATTTTTTATTATTATTTTTTTATCATTTTTTTTTTTTTTATTATAAACTTGCCAAACCATTGGCGGACCGACAAAATTTTGAAATGGGCGTTGTGACAAAAATTGTATTTTACCATTCAAAAGGGAGATTGGTTGTCAAAGATCCCGATCCACATGGCATATAATATGATCACTTTTGTTTGAAATATTCAAACCCCTTAATCCCCATCTTGATTCGCCACCATGAACACACGTTATTGTTGATTGAAAATTATTAGAGTATACACATATAATAAATAAAAAAAGATCGTGTTTTTTTTTTATTTGGGCTAGTGAATGAGTTAATAATTAATATGAACTTTTTAGAATACACAAGTTTAGAAGTCCTTCGATTTGTGAAAATAATTTTATTTTATGGGAAAGAATTTTATTTCTTGAGAAATAAATTAATTCTGTGAAAAAAAAAGGATTTTTAGGAACGAATTTTATTTCGTGGGAACAAATTTAATTTCTTAGGAACACAGTGAAAAATCTCTCCACCAGTCCTAAACCATCCACCGTATAGAAAACAGTTTTTGTTAAAAAAAAAAGCTAGGCAATTTAGGGGCACTGTATAGTCCGCCTGCACTGTTTGTTCGCCCATTTTTTTTGATAATTTAAGCTGCTAACTCTTCTTGATGCCTTGTGGGCATCGTCGAACTTAAAATTACAATAATTCGTCAGCCCATTTTTTCCGGAGACGGTCCGATTTTGAAGGATATCAATATGGAGACAATTATCAGATCAGCGGCCAATGGTACAGGAACGAGTGAATGACGTCCGTAATGTTTTAATTAGGGATTATCGCCTACGTCAGACAAAGATTAACCGATTAATCCGGCTCTCGGACGGGGATTATCGCTTCTGGAAGCGGCCGTCATTAAAAGCCATGTACCAACTGTTGCTCTATGTACTATACATGTATATTTGTTTGTAAACAGTTTGATTTGCCGTGAATCTTCTTAGTTCTGACAGCCATTTTGTTCTGGTATACATGGGTGTCCATCAGGCCTGGAATAATGGTATAATGTGTAATGGTAAAATATAATAACAGCCCTTTTCAGTGTAATGGGGTTGTACATAATGTGTGATGGACCATTTTTATTTTTTATTTGATATTGTACAAATAATGATAATGTAATGCATTTCTTGTAGAAAATATACTGTAATGCACATTACGTTTATGTTACTCCAAATTTGGAGGTTTAGATTCATTCATTATATCAATTCCGCTCCGGTAGAACGCGTTTTCAGTACTGCAGGGAAGATATACAGACCAAACAGAAGCTCCGTGAAAGATAAAACATTGATGACAATCACATTGATGGCAATCAAATGTAATGGATAACTTTGTTGCATTTCCTAAAATTGATTAATATTTTGTGTGTTTATGTTACTGTATGTAAGTCTATGATAAAGAAATATTTTTTCCGCCATTTTCTTTAATCTCAATATGTAGTGTAATACACGCTCAAGTAATGTTTGATGTAATGCATTACAATTCAACATAGGGGTAATATGGCATTGTCCAATTAATTATTTCTAAGTAATGGTAACTGCATTACATATGGAACTATTCCACAGCTATGCCAGTCTCCATAAATCAGGAATTCCTGTATAAACAGGTGCCCACAGCTATGCTATTGCTAGTCTGTATAAATCAGGAGTTCCGGTATATACAAGTATCCACAGCTATACCAGTCTGTATAAATTAGGAAATCCGGTATATACAGGTGTCGACGGTTAAATCAGGAATTCCGGTATATACAGGTATCCACAGCTATGCTAGTCTGTGTAAATCAGGAATTCCGGTTTATCAGGTGTCGACGGTTAAATCAGGAATCCCGGTATACACAGGTATCCACTATCCACAGCTGAACCAGGAATTCCGGTATATACAGGTGTCCACAGCTATATACATGTACCAGTCTGTATAAATCAGGAATTCCGATATATACAGGCGTCGACGGTTAAATCAGGAATTCCGGTATATACAGGTGTTCACAGCTATACCAGTCTGTATAAATCAGGAGTTTCGGTGTAGGCATGGCGTGGTGTTAGATATTTGCGTGTGTCTACTAGGCAATACTTATAAGAACTATCAAGCGTGCATGGTCAAATGGTCAAACTTTTCCGGATGATCTACATGTACATTTATTTTCATACATCTGGAAGACATAAGAAATGAATCTTATATTTTTTCGGGTGATGCAGGTATCACCGAATTTTAGACGGTAAAACTCATCAATGCGCGAAGCGCATTGATGAAAAGTTTTACCGTCTAAAATCTCGGTGATAACCTGCATATCACCCGAAAAAATATAAGATTTATTTCTTATCATTTAATTTTATATTACAACAACAAAATAGTGTTCATAAGACTTTACTTGCTGTTCAGGTACGTTGATCGAAAAATCATCTCAATTCTTAAAAGGTGTTTTAACCAATGAGAATCGGCGCTAGGTGATCACGTGAAATAAAATTAAATGATATTGATTTCCTTGAATAGTACTAAAGTTGAAAAAACAAGCAATTATAACAGTACACGAGTCCGAAACCTGACTAGTTTGGTAATTTCTATACTAGTGTATTTGTACGAGATGACCACGATGACGATAAGCAGGTTTTAATTTCGTGTAAACTTGTCTCTATTGTCTATCGACTTGTCGGATACAGCGTCTCAGCAGCTTCTCATGGGTAGGAGTACGCAAGGCGGGATACTAAACGCCAGCTTTCCCCCCTAGTGTTGTAACTCTTGTAATTGTACACTCACTGATATTAATGTAACCCACAATCTCTCATATTAAGAGTGTTAACTCCATCATTTAATACGTCTATATCACATGACATGTCATATACACAGTAAAATACCACACCTGCTTATAGATTGTCACACTTTATCATGTAACCTAACACGTTGTGGTGCTGATGTCTTTCCCGACCCGATCGTCATCTTGATCGTAATTACGTAGGTGTAGAGGCTTTTCAGAATACCTAGGGTAAAAGCCCAATATACAAAAGTACATCTAAAACTCTCATGAGACCATGACTGATTCCATTAGGGTGTTGTATAAAATACCGAAATTATGACGAGTAAATGTTTAAGATATAGATAACCATTTACAAACTTTACCTTACCTATCCTCTTCATGCCTGTTGGTATATAAGGTCCAAGTGCCACTTTTCCACTTCTCCCTGTCCTTGGCCACTACCCTGGCTGTGCTCCAGCTCTTCCATCTCAGTTGTTCTCTTTCTTTTTCTGTTGTTCTGCGCCATGTTGTTTTTGGCCTTCCTTTTTTTCCCTTCTGCATGGTCTCAAGGTCAGTGCTACTGCACAATGCTTGGTGGTTTCCATTCTCAGCACGTGACCAATCCAATTCCATCTTCTTTTGAATATACTGTTACTGATGTTGTTTGTCTTTGTTTTAGTATGTAATTCTTCATTTGTTATATTTTACAAACTTCACTGGAATATAAAGTGGTGTGGTATACACGTATATCAAATCTACTGAGAAGTGACTTGAGACGGGGATTTGAGACGAACAAACCATTTTTAGAATCATCACCAACCGCCCTGTACACCATGGTGATGGACGCGGTGGCCCAGAAACAAAATGAAATTAAAAAAAATATGATGTCATATCAATATTCGATTTTTGTAGCTGACAAGTTTTGGTATTATTTTGAGAGAATGTTGTTGAATCTGTATACTAGTAGTTGTGATTTTGATTTCACTTATATGGAAACGTCACCATTGCCGTACATGAATATGGAGACGCCACCATTGCCGGTGAAGGGCTGCAAATTTAGGCCCGTTCTAGACGCTTATGGCTTTTGAGCAGGGAGGGATCTTTTTCATGCCACACCTGCTGTGACACGGGACCTCGGTTTTCCGGTCTCATCCAAAGGACCCCCCCCCCCCCCATTTAGTCGCCTTTCATGAGGGTATGAACTGCAACGCTTCACACCAGCACGCCATTTCGTTCTTGAAGCACGCGTAAACTGGCGCGAAGCGTTGCTTCCCAAGCTCTCATGGATTTTCAATAATGACATTGATTTTTTTTTTTTACATTCACTTTCTACTAAATTAATTTTCAGTCGTTAAAATAGACGTACTGTGTTCATCGAGATTCATTCGCATATTGTTCGCAATCTCAAGGACATCAAAGGCAAAACACATTGGAAATATAAATATATCAAGCACATTTCTTGGCTCGTTAATATATTTTCAGTATGAAAGAGATTTGATTTCCAAAAATGAACATTTAGAAGAGAGAGAGAGAGAGAGAGAGAGAGAGAGAGAGAGAGAGAGAGAGAGAGAGAGAGAGAGAGAGAGAGAGAGAGAAATAAATTGTGTGCAGTTACCATTCTCTGTGTGTGATAAACGATGTCCCAAAGGAGGAACGAATCATTCATATACCCTGCACGGTGTCTTGTAACTTTAATTATGTAAGGGATATTATGCAATTCCCATGAATGCAGTTGCACTTATGCACGCCACACTGGTCCTTTCAACCATAGCACATCAAGTGTTCTACAATTCATGGGGCCATTGACCCCTTGCACTTTATTCATGTTTGACGTCATTACTAGATTATATGCAGAAAAGTATTACCACTGCTGCATGCATCATACAAGTCACCCCCTCTGTCTTTCTCTCTGTGTGCATATAAGTCATCTTCAACTGATTTAAATGATCGATTTTGTTCCTTCGTGTTCTGTAGAGAAAATGGATTGTTTTCGATAATATCTTTCTCTCTGTGTGTAGTTTGCTGACGTTAGTCGTTTTATAAGGCGTTATATTTGACGAATAGCATCGACCACAGAGTGTAAAGCAGTAGAAAATTTGCAGACAGCAATTCTAAGTGGTTTCTGAACGTACCAAAATGTTATATGTCTTCTGGGTCACTGGGTCTTGATGAGCAACTTGGCAGGTCAATCTTGGAACAAGATAAAGAATCCAAAGTTATCTCCCGTTTTCAAAAGGAAAATATGAACCTCATCGTCAATTTTAAGATAAAATGATAAAGTCGTACTGGTTGTCTTCTTTTCCAACCACAAACGGAAAACAAACATCGCTAATATTTTAATTGCTATTCTAAAACTTGCTATCTAATCGAGTCGATTGATCAGTTTGTTGCCCCAAATAACTTCCCACTAAGACTGCGTTGTTTTGTTTTGCTCTCTTCTAACACATCAAGTAAATCTTATAGTTTTCTTTTTTCTTAATATTAATATACATATTTCCCTCTTCACACCCATCAGGGGTATTTTCCGTTCCATTACCTTGTGAATACAGACATATGACTTGGTGTTAGAATCAGCAAATAATAATGCCATACCAATGTCAAGAAAAACCCTGGCTGCATAGTGAAAATTATCTAAAAACACTAGTGCTAGTGTGAAAAAAATCTTTTGAGAAAAGTCATTTACATAAGGAGAAAAGAAATTAATTTCGATAATAGAACATTTCGGAGTGCTAATTGGAATTTAAAAAATAAACCATTATATGAATTATAAAATACATGTACATCAGGCATGCCATTTTGTTTACACTATTTGTTATCTAAACTGTTGCTTTCCTTTAATAGGATGAGAAAGAGATTAGAACCCTCCATTTTCTCTGCCTCTCGTTACGTGGAACTCACGATGATTCCCGAATTTCCTCTTTACTATAAAGACTATGTGCACCACTTTCTTGTGGTTCATTGCATTTTCCCAACTGAATAAACAGTGTCTCGAATCTTAGATATATGGAGAGAAAAGTTGCTTATGAACCGTCGTAGCAATACCATTTAAAGCCCGTCTCCTCCCCACGTTTGAATTATATAAAATAATCGAATTTTTTGTCGGAAACATCTGATTGACGTCATGGTCGTCACAGCAACAGGATCACGAGAGCTCGGGGGACTATTCGGAAACTACTGCGGAAACGTGGTTTTCTCCGATGTAGCCTTACGTGTTCATTTCAGGCTTTAATCGGCTGGTTGCATTTTTTTTTTTAAATCAGGGAGCAATCTAGAAGTGTATACGGGTTAGAGAGAGAAAAAAAGCGTCATTAGATCTTCCTGAAAATAAACTTCATATAATGTTTATATCGCAGGAAAAGAAGAATTTTATCGAATTTTCATCCGTCAACAAAACCACACACAGTTTACAGTGTATCTGTAGTCCTGTTGTAAGTCTTGTTGTCAGGCATGTTTGAGAAAACATACTTCCACGACTTCATGAAATTTTCTCCCCAGAAATCGATTTATCTACGAAATCCAGTATTTTTTATGATTCGATGTCACAGTAAATTACGAACAGTAGCACGTGGGGACACAAGAAATATTACGTACGTTACATGTATCGAAAAACCTAGATAATCATTACACATTACGTTGTTTAATTTGCCAGAGCGCATGGAGTCGTTTTGCTTTTGGTGACAGTCGATCTATGAAATCATGCACCAGAAGCAATCCGCGTGATTCTTTTAATTATGTACATTAAAGATACAAGTAATCTAGCTTTGTATTGATTTTCTCAACATTCCTTAATGCTTAACATGGATAATTAAAATAATTTCTACGCACATGTACAGTGCAAATTGTGAAATCACAAGACCTTGTATTCAATTCTGCAGGAAATAGATATAAACAATATTTATGTGATGTTAAATGAAGCCATTAAATTACAATTTAGCGACACTGCATGCACGCAATTTACCGGGCGATATGGGCTTATATATATCATGACCTATATAATACGTTTCATATTCCACCCAGCATGATTTCTGAAACTAGACAGACATTATAGAAATTGGTTAATCTATGTGACTTTCATTCTTGCACCGAAAATGACTTTGTTTCAGCCTCTTTACACGCATCTCTCTAGTGAGCACGATAAATGACCATCTCCATCAAATGTTGACTAATGCGTGCGCGCATTGATTTTACGAGGTGTATAATCTGAATTTCTTTGATACGTCTCCCAATTCACAGAAAACAATGAAGTCTAGATGTCACTCACGCAACACCCCACTTTCTATGCTTCCGGACCCAAGCAGACGATCATCACGCACGTGGCTGTTGATGACGTCAATAGCAGACGACGATTTATGTGAAAAGTCGAACCAATCTCTCCCATATCTCCATAAAAAACTTTCATCAACACAGTATTTTATATCCGAAATATTAGTGTTACACGAGTGATGTTTGTTCTATTTTTGATGGCGGTGAAATAAAGGGTGGAAGTTACCACTCTTCAAGAAGTCTTGTTACATTTCATACTCGTAATGGTTCAAATTAACTTTACATATAGCGTCCATAACATGGCTTTGAAGAAAAAATACACCACTCACTGATATTATCAAGGTTATTTGAATGATAATTTTCTTGCAAAGGAGCAATGGAATGGAATGCTCACATCCGATCCCCAACTTTCAGATTTCAAATTAAGGAAATTACGTTCTTCCCTCGGGGTTCTTCCATTCTGCAACAATTAGATGATAAGAAAAGAATTTGTCTAGACAAAAGAAACTTACCTTCGCTAAAATTTGGTAATTGGTAGACGGACCTTCAAGAACAATTGTTCAATCACATCTGGACAGAGGCAGTGTGATTTGGAAGCAACCTTTCTATTCAACGACATTTTTATTCCAGTCTATACTTAAACACACACACACACACACACACACACACAAAATAAAAAAAAAAGTAAAAAAAAATCAAAAAACAAAAACAAAAAACCAACCAAAAAAAAAAATAAAAAAAAAAAAATAAAAGTTGTGTCACAAATTTGAGGAATGAATGTCTTTTTTTGCTAATATCATAAAGGACATATATAAACAATAATAATGGGAAAAAAAAACCCACAAAAAACCCCCATGCAAAACCAATTATACAATTTACTGCATGCTTCCGTTACTTGCGTCCCACTTTATTCCTTGTACAGTCAACATTTCAAACTGCTAATGACTTTAAACTTCAGTATTGCAGTTGTTTATCAATGAACTAGATCTTGCTTCATGATCAAGGTCATGGAATTCCGAACCAAGGTCATGCCCGACATTACATGAAATGAAATAACTTGCAATAAACTATCGCCCATAACTTTCTTTTATGAATGGGATTAAAGGTCATGTCTAGAAACATGCAATTATAGCAATGGATTATTTCATTAATTCATATACATTTGTTTACCTTGGTAACATGCCATGACGTGAAATGCGCAAGAACTATGATTTTCAAACGCTTTATTGGAAAGTGTTTCAGAATATTGTTAACAATGTCTGAAAGATAGGGCAATAACTCAAGGTTTGATCATCAATATTAAAGCTATCGTGCCATAAATTTTACTATCAATTGCATAGATGCCCACAAGCGATACTTGGGGGAAATAATGATTAGATACAGATGTCCTAAATCTCTAATGAGCAATAACCTGGGTCTAAGATCATGGATGACTAATCATTGATGATAGAGCTGCAAATTTTAACAATTAATTAAATTTGATAGTTTATGTTCTCACTTTTGATATGTTTTAACATTTAATTAAAACAAGAGGCCCACAGGCCTTA
>CAJDSM010001753.1:0-5000 GCA_903981925.1 Ostrea lurida
GAAATTGGTACTTTGTACAAGGCAAAACTAAATCGTTAATTAAGTAAAGGTAAGTGATCAGAAGCCAATTTAACAAAAAGTTTGATTTCATTAGGTTGACCTTGAACTTGGGTGACCTTGAACCGTTAATGAATGTAATTATATCCTTAGTGGTTATGATATGTTGGTTATCAGGTAATAAGACATTTACTTTTCAATGAATATAAACGTATACAATGCCTTTTCTTTTTATCTGGACTGAGTTGCAAGAAATTCAGTGAACTTTAAATTTAACAAACAGTTATCTCGTCATTGACCATTAGTGATCGTTAACTCTAAGTTAAACTAATTTAAATTTCGTACAAGTAGGTCCAGCAGCGTACTTAACGGCTAACTAACAACTCAGCTTCATGACAAAGTGAATGATTTCAGCTTCTCCATCGTCAACTTCCTATATTTATGTATACCTAACAACATTTCATTATCACCTGAATATGGTGTGTACGTCTCTCAACTGACTCGATACGCAAGAGCTTGTTCTGCATATGATCGGTTTTTAAAGCGAGGCAGGCTACTGACAGACAGGTTGATGTGACAGGGGTTTCAACAGTCACGTTTAATTAAAGACAACATTTTGCAAATTCGATGGCCCTATAACGATCTAGTTTGCCAATACAACCTGCTATTGGTTCAAATGCTGCCTGACGTGTTTCATACTAATTTAAGGCCGTTCTTTATACACTGATTTAGATTACAAATTACACCTTTTACCTGATCAAGATTAAAAGTTCATCATCTGCGTCAAATACTGTCTGATATTTTTCATACCAATTGTTAAGCCGCTCTTTAAATGCTGAGTTTGACTACAGATTACTCCGTTTACCTGATCAAGATGACATGATTCTAGTCAGGGTTGCTAATTTATGTTCCGTAAATGATATTGACCACCGCTCCGATCACATGTGATATTCAGCGCTTCACGATCAGTAAGTTTAATTTACTTCCGGTTCCGGCTACTCTTGACCTCTGACTCTTTCAAGATGTTTTCCTCGATATACCCCGATAATGTCCTCAGGAAGTCGCCCTTCAGCTGCTTGTTCCGTTTACCTGATAAAAGTTATGGACTCACGGCGAATGTGACCGGTCGACAGGGGATGCTTACTCCTCCTGGGCACCAGATTCCACATCTGATATGTCCAGGTGTCCATGTTCGCTCAAATTTTTTTTTTCAATATAATTCTTTAAAGGAGTTATGATATTGATCACTGTCTATCATACATTTATCATAATTATATTTACATACTGGACTGACCCGCGGGCTTCGGGTTAGAATAGGTCCCCCACTCCCCGCATCCCCTTGTGTGTCGTAAGAGGCGACTGGAATGGGCGGTCTTTCGGATGACACCGAAAAAACCGAGGTCCCCGTGTCACAGCAGGTGGTGGCACGATAAAGATCCTTCCCTGCTCAAAAGCCTGGAGCATGTTTCATCAAAGGTCGTACGCCCAGCGTAACTTTACGCCAGGCGTAAGTCCCGGACTAACACAAAATCTAAACCCATTTATTTTCATCAAAGAGCGTAACATTACACCGGCCATTAAAGGGCATGGACACGTTCTGAGCCAAAAATGTTCATATTTTAGATTTCCACTTTTAATGTTTACAATGCTCACTTAGGGTATTTGTAATGGTCAGCAAAAATTTGAACATCATTTGTTGAGTTACAAGTGAGATACATCACTTACAATTCTTCAATATGTAAACAAGGCTCGAGTCTTGTTTTTTGTTTACATAAAGATTGCTTCACAGAAAATACCATGTTAAAACAAAATGAGATGTGATAATCACAGCACCTGTTTAATTGTGTCAGAATGAACTTGTAATAATGAAAACATCTGCTTTAAACGGAACGTATACTAGTAAATTCAATGTAGGTAAACAAAACATAACTCGAGCCTTGTTTACATTTGAAGAATTGTAAGTGTGTATTCACTTGTAACTCAACAAATGATGTTCAATTTTCCTTACCATAACAATACCCTAGTGGCATTGTAACATTAAAAATGGAAATCTAAAATATGAACATTTTTTAGCTCAGAACGTGTCCATGCCCCTTTAAGTTAAGCCCAAATTTCACACTGGTCAGAAATACGCCCGACTAAATATTGGCGTAAGCCTCTGACTAGCCTTAAATTAGGGCGTAAGTCTACGACCTTTGATGAAATAGGCCCTGAGTGCCGATCATAGGCTAAATTTTGCAGCCCTTCACCGCAATGGTGACGTCTCCGTATGAGTGAAATATTTTCGAGTGGACGTAAAACAGTAAATAATCAATCAATCATACTGGACGGGTTGTATCAGGAAAGGCCCCACGACTGCTAAACTTACCATTGCAGGCAACATTGTCATCAATTAAACTGTGTAAAATATAACGGCGGTCCAAAGATTAATTCAATCTGACGATATGTTTTCGGGTAAATTATTACGCAATCCATGTGTAGAGACACAATTTAAGCAACACCCGATGAAAAATGCATTTTAGAATAAAACTGAACAAAATTTCGACATAATTGACATAAGAAATGAATCTTATATTTTTTCGGGTGATGCAGGTATCACCGAATTTTAGACGGTAAAACTCATCAATGCGCGAACCGTCTAAAATCTCGGTGATAACCTGCATATCACCCGGAAAAATATAAGATTTATTTCTTATCATTTAATTTTATATTATAACAACAAAATAATGTTCATTAGACTGTATTTGTTGTTCAGGTACGTTGATCGAAAAATCACCTCAATTCTTAAAAGGTGTTTTAACCAATGAGAATCGGCGCTAGGTGATCACGTGAAATAAAATTAAATGATACACTATTACTTCTAATATGTTATCTTTGTTTTATCATTAAGGCCTACATCTGTGCATTATAAGAACCCCATTGGAAATAAGCCCTTTGAGCTTAATGGGTTATCCTTGGTATATACGTACGATCTATGTATGTACTGATTGATTGATTGATTGATTGATTATTTACTGTTTTACGTCCCTCTCGAGAATATTTCACTCATATGGAGACGTCACCATTGCCGGTGAAGGGCTGCAAAATTTAGGCCTATGCTCGGCACTCAGGGCCTTTGAGCAGGGAGGGATCTTTTTCGTGCCACACCTGCTGTGACACGGGGCCTCGGTTTTTGCGGTCTCATCCGAATGACCGCCCCATTTAGTCGCCTTTTACGACACGCTAGGGGATGCTGAGGACCTATTCTAACCCGGACCCACACGGGTTTGTATGTACTGAAAAAGATTTTACTGAAAAAGATTTATTATTATCATATTTTCTAAATATTATGCGAATGTTGTGGTAATTTTTTTACCACATTCTTTTGTGAGGAATATGTCTTTGGATGGCATGGACAAAACTCGTGATGTTTTTCACTTTGAACGTTTTTATTTTATTAACTTTTTACTCCACAGCGGGCCTACAGTTTTACAAAGCATGCAAATCTAATCAAAGACAAAAAAAGTAATGGCTTGTCAAGGGGGCGATACCAAACATGTTACACAACATAAAATGGAGTTTTATACAGTGCTCAGCCAATAAATATACCTTCAGTCAATGAACTTAAGATGGTGAAAAAAAAAGTCTGGTAAGGAAGGTCGCGCAAAGCGACACTTAATCTGTAGACACGAGGAAGGGGGCGACTCCCATGTTACGCATACAAACAGGAAGCTAGACTGACTGATAGCCATTTTCAGATGCGGGGAAAAAAATTGTACTTTTGTTTTGTTGTTGTTGCACGAAACATTCTCCTCAATTAAGGACACACTCAGCGTTCGTTATCAGTATATATATTCTTTAAAGTTATTTTAATATAAAACCATAGAACCCTTAAGTAATCTCTGAGGACCCCCCCCCCTTCCGCCGCGGGGACCCGGGTTAAAATATATCCTCAGTACCCATTGGTTGTCGTAAGAGGCGACTAAATGGGGCGGTCCTTCGGATGAGACCGCTAAAACCAAGGTCCCGTGTCATAGCAGGTGTGGCACGATAAATGTCGCTCCCTGCTCAAAGGCCATGAGTGCCGAGCACAGGCCTAATTTTGCAGCCCTTCACCGGCAATGGTGACGTCTCCATATTAGCGAAATATTCTTGAGAGGGACGTAAAACAATATACAACCAACCAACTTGAGGAAAAATCAGATTATTTTACCTGGGTTTTGGAAAAGATAACAGAATTTGCACAATTATTCATACCTGATTTCTGAGTTACCTCTCTTTGAAGAAGTTACATGCAATGCACCTGTACATATACATATTACAGAACACTGTCAATTGTTGTATAATTATATCTTAATCATCATCAAATATTTCTAAATGGATTGAATGATATTTGTGTTTCCTGTAACTTTTATTATTGTTATTGGAAGTCTTCAATGTTGGAGATAAAAAAAAATGTACATTGCATATTCCCTTAAAACCAAAATTCACTCGTAAATTGTGTCTAAACAAAGCATGACATTAATCCTATCACAGTTTCCTAGTTACATTTTACATTAAACAAACTCACGACCGAAGATGACGTCACATGGTGAGAGAGGGGTGACTTTGTTACAAAACAAGGAAGATACAGTCGAAGTTCAATATCCCAAACACCGATGTCTCGAATACCATGTTTATGTCGAACTGATTTTTATGTTCCAACCACCTATTTTCATAGAATTTTTACCCTCGATATCACGAATCCACGAATATCTAGAACTTTTTTCTTGGTCCTATCGAGTTCGAGATAACGAGTTTCGACTGTATATGAAGAGTTAAGATAACGTAAAGTGGACGATTTTGTGAATACAAAAAGGCGAAGTTAACATTGTGTCAAACGTAATTCAATGCCAAATTAAGAGTAGAGGAAATACGGACCCCCGGACATACCAGAGGTGGGATCAGGTGCAAATGGAGTAATATAAATCATATACGGTACCAATTTTTATGCACCAGATGCGCATTTCGACAAATCATGTCTC
>CAJDSM010001754.1:0-13564 GCA_903981925.1 Ostrea lurida
ACATCATGAATCCATGCCAACATTTCATCTTTGACTTCGGGGTATCTTCTCTCAGGCTTTTTTGCTTTTTGGTAATTTCTGAAGTTTGATTTTGCAATCGCCATGACCGAATGCTCGATTCTCCTCCACTGAATTCCCTTCCAGCAGCCCTATTCCCATGGATCTCTGCATAGTTTATAACTTTCAGCTTTAATATTTGGATTAGGAGGGTATTTATGTATGTACAATCCGTTGCAAAAATTTTGCTGTGTCCACAGCTTAAACTATTTGGATTAGGAGGTATTATGTATGTACATCCGTTGCAAATATTTTGCTGTGTCCATCTAGGCAATTCCATTTGATGAAAGAAACAAGGCAATGCAAGTGTATCATCCCCTCACAATGTGTTTTCTATCTTGTTCAGATTTTTTAGGCAATATTCAATGGCGGCTTTCACCTTTGACCCTTGACCTTGAAAATCAAAAGGGATCATTATCATTCCATGGGCAACATTTGAGGAAGGATTGATGATCCTTTGACTGACTGCTGTGTCTTGCATCTTGATCACATGATTTTTAGGTAATAGTCAATAGTGACCCGACTTTTGACCCTTGACCTTGATAATCAATAGGGCTCATCCTCTCCCCATGAAAACATTTGTATGTTTGATGATCATCTGATGAATGCGCTTGCTTCTATCTTGTTCACAAGGTTTTGAGGCAATAGTCAATAGTGACCATGACCTTCAAAATCAATAGAAGTCATCCAGGGGCAACATTTGTGGAAGGTTTGATTACCCTCTGATGAATGTCATTGCTTCTATCTTGTTTACAAGATATAAGGCAATAGTCAATAGCGACTTTCACCTTTAATCCCTGACCTTGAAAATCAATAGGGTTTACCTTCTCTCTATGGGCAACATTTGTGGAAGGTTTGATGATCCCCTGAAGAATGATGTTGCTTGTACCTTCAACAGTTAACAAGATTCAAGGCAATAGTCAATAGTGACCATGACCTTTATCTACTGACCTTGAAACTCAATAGGGTTCATCCTTTCTCCATGGGTAACATTTGTGGAAGGTTTGATGATCCTCTTCTATCTTGTTCACAAGATTTAACTTACGACTTTGACCCTTTACCCTAAATATTAATTGGGCTAATACTCTCTAAATGGGCAACATTTGTGGAAGGTTAGGTGATCCCATGATGATCCCATGATGAAAGCCCTAGCTTCTATCTNTTTGTGGAAGGTTTGGTGATCCCATGACGATCCCATGATGAAAGCCCTAGCTTCTATCTTGTTCACCAGATTTTAAGCAATAGTTAATACTTTGACTTATGACATTGAAAATCAATAGGGTTCATCCTCTCTCCATGGGCAACATTTGTGGAAGGTATGATCCTCCTCTGATAAATGCTCCGTTTTCTACTATGTTCACATGATTTTTTAAATTAGGGGGTACTCAATAATTACCTTGACTTTCAACCCTTGACCTTGAAAATCAGCAAGGTTCATCCTCTCTCCATTGGTGATATTTGAGGAGGTTTGATGATCGTTTGATGAATGCCCTTGTTTTTATCTTGTTCACAAGGTTATGGACACACACAATCATCCTCTGATGAATCCCATTGTTTCTACACGTATCTTGTTCACAAGGTTACTGGCACACACACAGCCACCAGATGGCGATGCTATATCCCCTCCATAACTAGTTGTAAGGGGATAATTATGGACTCTGATGTGTAAATATTTAAGTTTTAAAACAGTAGTTTCAAAACATAGTTTTTCTTTGCACAATTTTTTTGGTTATTTGAGGGCATCACGCTGTCATAAGGAGATTACAAACTTTTACTTGATTAGAACTAATACTGTAATTTCCGTTGGTCCCAGCTGTGGTGTCTGAACTGTAGAGGCGTATTCAGTGTAATCCCCTACCCCAATATTCTAAGTTAATAACCGAAGGAAAACCAATGGCATTTCAATTTCCTTTCACATTTTGTAACCCTTAGAACTTTGATCATGCAAACCTTCTTCATATATTCATATGCACATGGCTACTGTAACCTTGTGGCAATTCCTATACATACCACACCACTTACAATACATAGTATAAATGACAACCTTTTTTTTTTTTCTTTGCACAATTGAAATGTTGAATCCTATTGATATTTGAGCAGATCGAGACAAAAAAACAAGGTCTTAAATTTATTCTATCGTGTGTAGCGGTTGTTAGAAAGAAAGATGCATGAGGTTGACATAAAAAATCTCTCTGATAAATCTAATAAGACAAAGCCTTGAAAATGTGAAAATTATCTGATTTTTACAACTTAGACCATTGAAACTAAAAATAAATGTGTCTAAATCCTTTGACCATTGTCATTTGTCACACAGACATAAACAGTGCTAAAATTATCGATATGCAAGCCCTACAAAAACAAGCAACACAACACTGAGTGTTCTTCTAAGTCTGGGCTTGTTTCTGTTAGGAGGTCATTAATTACGCAGGGTGTCGCGTAACGAGTTGCGTTGGACAACCTGTGTGATAGAGGGAGAGAAAGTGACTTGATATTTGATTAAAGTATGTGAAACTAACATTTTCGTTAAAATCATGTTTTATTTTATTAATATGCAAATTTTCATTACAAACATAGCACATTTAGTTATATTCTTCAAATACAAAAAAAGACAAACTCATATGAGCACTAAAAGAAAATCCTTGACATTATCCAACGTCAAACGCTAAAGACAGTTAACTTTTCTCAACGTAGTCCCATTAAACTCAACACACACATTTCTTGTGTCGCGTTAACCCAGTCATCAAAAATGTGTGCAAACTGTTCTGGTTTCATACGTAATTCATATATAGATCATGGGATAGAATTTCATGTACCGAAATCTTTGAAATTCCACATTTCACTGCAATTTCACGAATTCAATTGTTAGTCGCTGATAACTGTCAAGCACGTCACGAAGTTCATTTTTTGCAGCACTGCAATCTCGGAAAGATGGTCTTCCTTCACGCATGTCATCCCGGAAACTGTCCCTTCCGTCCAAAAATCTTCTATATCGCTTCAACACTAATGAACTGCCTATATTACAATGTTTTTCCGACTGTTTACAGATTTCATGGGTCTCTGTGGGTGTTTTTCCGATGTCTAAACCAAATTTTATCGCTGCTCTCTGCTCCACCTTTTCCGAAAACGTCATTTTTTCGAACAATGACGAAACTGTCTAAAGAGATCCAAACCTCAATTTCTCTGCTATTTCGATACTTTGAACGTTCAAATTTTGCAGGTTTGACATTGAAACTCTTGGAAACACCATAATGTAAAAATCATCTCAATTTCCACAGAAATTTACAAAATACTAATGAACTGTATGAATCGATAAACAACTTTTTTCATTAAAATTTTGCCGTGCTCCGGGTCACAATTCCAAGTCTAATAACGAAGTCATACTGTAATTATACATATGAAACCTGACAAAATTTTACATTTTATAATTCACATATAGTAAAGGATTATAAATATGCTAATAATGAATATCTATAACGCTATTTTTATATAAAATTAAGGCTTGTCCACGAACTTTACGGACAACCCTCGTAATGTATAAATAGTCTGATGTGGAGTTGTAAAAATTTCCTGTGTTCTAAACTTAAGGTATTAAATGTATAAAGACCCAATTTCATATCTAGTAAATGGATGGTGGGATTTTGGTAATCATATGGTATCATTTTGAAGAGTTCATCAAATAAAAAATTTTCACCCAGAATTTTACATTGAATTCTATGGGAATAGCATGTTTTATCAATTATTTTTCAAATAAATTATATTTTTATAAAAATCTCTTGGTAAAAAGTTGCATATACTTTCTTTTTATGGAAACATGAAATGAAATTAATAATTTACCGCATATATTTATAGAAGATTAAAATTTTTCTTATTTTTACAAAGGGCAGCTAACTCTTCAAAAATAGTTTCACGTCCAAAAAGGTCGGCTTATCATAATCTATCAGTCATGTGAATTTCATCAACTTCACTTTCACCATTACTTACTATAGACATTTATGTTTATATAAATCATTCAAAATTCTTCATTATCCCTTCATTATATATTTAATACCTTAAGTAAATTTAAGGTCTGATCGATGTACTGGTATAAAACCAAAAAAAACTTGACATTACCTTATTTAATTCCTTTTCTGGGGGACTGGATTCAGCAGCATGTTCCCTTGCGCTGTTATGCTCCTCTGTCGGAGTCATCGAAAAGTCACACCGCTTGTCCACCTTAGTGTCCTCCATTTTAAATTCGGAAAGACTGTCTGTCACTGGTTGTCCTCTACCACAAACACTGGCCTCTCTGTTCCTCACCGTTAGCCTCATTATACACTACAGAAACAACAAACATCATGTCATTAGGCTCGTCCTAGCTACTCCTCCTAATTAACCTTGACGCATGGATGAAATTGGCAGTCATTAAAGGGATATCAGACAGGATCATTCTAATCAAAGGAAAAAGAAAAAATCCTCGCAGAACTGTACGGAGCATCCAATAATTTTTTCACCTCTATAGTTTTTAATGATTTTGTTTCATATTTTGTCTTCTTGTTTGGCGTTCACCTGAGAAATGAGTTAAACTCAATCAATATTATCTTCTTGTACTGTCAATAGATAAACCTGACTTTATCGCTAAACACTACGACACACACCCGAGTTTGTCAGCACTAAACAAAATTCTTACTCTTTTTGTATGGACACATAACAAACTGGAAAAAGAAATATCAATAAACGATACTTCATATAAAATTATACGAAATTTTTTTTTCTGAAGAAATATTTCTTTCAAAGAATATTTCTACATGCATGGATACTCCTCAAATTTATATAGAATTTGTGTTTAATACATCGTGTTTGTTAATATTGAATGCAAGCACTTTTCGTGGGACTGAAAACAAATGGCTTGCCACTAGCCAAGAAACTATGTGTGAAGGTAACAAGAGGCGCACAAGCTTAACTGGTTCACCTGAGTATCATATCCCATACGGGGAGTCTCATATTTGCATTTTTAAGTCTCACTAGGCTGTGTTCATATGTTATCATCTTTCAAAATATGAATATGATTCCTATTCAAATATACAAGACAATTATCATTTCAATCTCACAAATGGTGTTGTTAACCGTAACATTTAAAAGAAAACCATACTGCAACTTTAATGCCCAGTGAGCTTGACCTTTTGACCCCAAATTCAATAGAGATCATCTTCGACCCATGGGTAGTTTGTATACATGTATGATATGATGACTCGATGTGGAAAGTACAATGCTGAAAGCCCAGAAACCATATTATTACTTTGATGTCCAGTGCACTTGACCTTTGACCATTTGACCCCAGATTTTCGTTTCAAGGGTAATCTATATGCATAATATGGTGATTCTACGTGGAAAGGATAATGCTTTAGAACCCAGAAACCATATTCCTACTTAGTTGTCTAGTGTGTTTGACCTTAAATTCGATCAAGGAACATCTTCATCCCATGATTAGATCATATGCATATATTGGTAAACTCTAGGAAAGGCTAACACGGTTTAATGCCTGGAAAACATCGCAGATATCCAGTATCCCCCCCCCTCCAAACTTGTGTGGGGGGGGGTATAATTAAGATCAAAGGCTCCTGTTCATTCCTAAACATCATTACATCTTTTAATATTACATGTCAATAGCATTAAAGGATGATGTTTTTTCAAGATGTTACATATACAAACACTTATTGTACCAAGTTTGGCCCTAGGTCAGGAACCACTACCCTGGGAACCAGATATATTAAGGTAGAGCCTTCCTGCTCTACTCACTATCATTTAGTTTCTCTTGACATGGTTGGTTGTAAAGAAGAGGATTTTTGAAAAATTGGTCACCTTTGGGCAGTTTTTGTTCCGCTCCCAAGCCCGAGGGTGCAAGAGACCTGCAATTACAATCTAAGTGCCCCTTGTCCAAAGATGCTTTCATAACCAAATTTGAATAGAATTGGACTTGGAGGTTATCAAGAAGGACGTTAAAAATTCAATTGTAACACATTTTCATCAATGACCATTTTGCCCACGCCTAATACCAAAACCCCTACCCCAGCTAGGGTCACGAAATTACAATTATATAGAAAACTCCCTGCTCATTCCAACATCCATTTACTTTTAATTTACGTCAATAGCATCTTAAAGAAGATGTTTTCAAATGTTTTACACATCACTTCACTATGTTACCAGTTTGGCCCCCCCCTGGGGTCAGAACCCCTACCCCGGGATCACCCAATTTACATTTTGTAGAGGCCTCCCTGCTCTAACATCACTATGCAATTAGTTTCTCTAGGCATGTCTGCGTTGTAAAGAAGAAGATTTTTTGAAAATTGTCACTTTTGGGCAGTTTTTGCCCCGTCCCCAGGCCCCAGGGGTGCAACAGACCTGAAATTTACAATTTTAGTGCCCACTTGTCCCAAAATGCTTCATACCAAATGTTGAAAGAATTGGAACTGGTAGTTATCAAGAAGAAGTTAAAATGTTCAATTGTTAAACGCACGAGCACGTCGCACGACGGAGCGAAGACCAATTGCAATATGTCCCTGAGGTTTTCTTCAAGGTGACCTAAAATGAAAAAGATTTGATAAAAAGAGCCCAATGGCCCATCAGACTCACCTGAGCACAGCTGCTTCAACTACAATGAAGAGACAGTAGTGTTGGGATTTAGAATGCTACCCACTGTGGACTAAATCTAACCTATGTCGGGTGACCGGAGGCATATCAGAACCAACTGAACATCTACTCATATCAGGAAGCTTGTCAGAGTTAAAATCCACTCTTCTGTCAGATGAAAAAAATTTTTAAGAATTCTCTATATATCTGGCATGTTAAAACTTTGTTCTTCCTTATTGCGGGCCTCATCATACCCCCGAGGTCATGATTTGAACAAACTTGAATCCTCCACTATATCAGGAAGAGTTTCATAATAATTTCAAGCATCCGGTTCCAGTGGTTCATGAGAAGAAGATTGGTTTAAAGACTTTTTTCCTTATATAATCACATGATCAACTTTGATCCCTCTATTAGCTGGTCCCCATCGTACCCCGGGGTCATGATTTGAACCAAACTTGAATTCTCTCTATATCAGGAAGCTTCCATATAAATTTCAGCTTTCCTGGCCCTGTGGCTCTTGGAGAAGAAGATTTTTAAAGATTTCCCTCATTATAACTCATATGTAAAACTTTTGATTCCCCTATTTGTGCCCCATCGTACCCTCGGGGGCTCATGACTTTGAAAAAACTTCAATCTCTTATATATCAGGAGCTTCCAATATAATTTCAGCTTTGCTAGTCCCAGTTGGTTCTTAGAGAAAGAACGATTTTTAATAACACACACACCTATTTTTGCATTTTATCGTGATAATCTCCCTTGAATGAGGGCCCTGGTCCTTCCATTTGAAACAAAACTTAGAAGCCCCCTTTACCCAAGGATGTAATGTGTACCAAGTTTGATTGAATTGATGCTTAGCGGTTCTGAGAAGAAGTCGAAAATGTGAAAAGTTAACAGACAGCGAGACGGCGGACGGAACAGACGGACATAAAGGTGTCAGAATAGCTCACTTGAATCTTGCGTTCAGGTGAGCTAAAAATATCAACATTTTGAAACAGAGAGGCCACAGGGCATAACAATCACCCGAGTATCATAGCCCACACACGGTATCTAATTATTCTGCACTTTCTAGTTCTCTCAATATAAGTTTTTTTGTTTCTTTCAAAAATAATATATTTCGCAATATTCAAAAAAAAGGATTTATATCATTTCAATCTCACAAAGAGTGTTTAGCAGTTTAAGAACATTTAATGTCAGATAAGTTTGACTTTTACCTTTTGACCCAAAATTCGATTGGGGTTATCTTTGACCTATGGGTAGTTCAAATGTATTACAGGGTGACTCTGTGTGAAAAGTATAACACTTTAGAGCCCAAAAACCATATTGCTACTTCGATGTCCAAAGCACGTGACCTTTTAACCCCAAATTCGATAGGGAACATCTTCATCGATTGGTAGTCCATTTGTATGATATGGTGAGTCTAGGTAAAATGAATAATGCTCTTGAGCCCAGAAACCATATTGCTACTTTGATGTCCAATGTGCTTGACCTATGACTGTCTGACAACATCTTCGTCCCATAGGTAGACCATATGCATTTTATGGTGACTCTAGAAAGAAAAGCAAACACCTTAGTCTCAGCCCAGAAGCTTGCCTCTACAGACAGACAGACAACCTGATTCTAGCATCACCCCTACTTATTGTAGGGGAGTATTGTTGTAGGGGGGTATAATAGGCTTCTGCTCATTCCCAATATTCCTCTAGATTCAAAGCTAGAAAAAAGTGATGTGCAACTATACAGAGGGCTCCGCTGGTTGAGTTATCAAATATCTTCCATCTAATTCACAAAAATATTTTAGGCAAAAATCAATATAGACTCTCTCTCTGATCCTTAGACAATATTTGTGGAAGGTTTAGGTGATCCTCTGATGATTGACCTTGCTTCTATCAAGTTATAGGAATAGGTCAATAGTGACCTTGACTTTGATCACTGACCTTAAGTAATCGTTTAATACTCTCTCCATGGGCAAATTTGTGGAAGGTTTGATGTGATTCCTGCTGATGGATGCTGGTGTCTTTACTTTGTTTTCACAAGATTTTTTAGGCAGTACTCAATAGTGACCTTGACATTTGACCTTGAAATCATCATTAAGTTTATCCTCTATGGGCATCACTTTTGAGTGACTCCTCTTGCTTCTACTGCGCTTTCACACAGTTGCTTCTAATTCACAGAGTTCCATACCCCAAACCCACACACACAGATACACAGCCAGTCGCATGGACTCACAGCAGTGGCTGCTCTATCCTCTCTACAACTAGTTGCGAGAGCGATAAGAATTCTCAACACTCTCCAAACTTTCATATATTTTGAGTTCCAAACTTTATTTATGAAGAAAGAGAGTAACTCGGGAAACGGAGAATCAGAAATTTTAACAGGCAACGCAAGCGTAGCATCCCTCGCAACACAAGATTTTTAACACAATAATCAATAGTGACCTTTGACTGAAAATCAAGTAGGGTTTACCTATCCATGGGCAACATTTGTGGAAGGTTTGATGATTCTCTTGAATGCCATGTCCACTATCTTGTTCACAAGAATTTAAGTCAATAAGTCTATAGTGACCTTGACTCTTTGACCTTGACATTGAAAATCACATAGGTTTCATCCTCTCTTCATGGGCAACATTTGTGGAAGGTTTGATGATTCTTTGATGAATGCTGAGCCTCTATCCTGTTCACAAGAATTTTAGTCATAGTCCATAGCTGACCTTTGACCTTTGACTTGACTTTGAAAATCAATAGGGTTTATCCTCTCTCTCCATGGGCAACATTTGTGGAAGGTTTGATGATTCTTCTGATGAATGCCGAGGTCTTTCCATCTTGTTCACAGAATTTTAGTCAATAGTCCATAGTGACCTTTACATTTGACCCCTGACCTTGAAATCAATAAGTTTCATCCTCTCTCCATGGGCACATTTGTGGAAGGTTTGATGATCTATGATAAATACCTCTTGCTTCCATCTTGTTACAAGGTTCGGACCACACACCACACACTGACACACGATCGGCACGGCGCCGATCGCTATATCCCGCTCCCGCAAGCCCTCCGCAACTAGTTGCGAGGGAATAATAAATCAAATGGGAGCTTGCCTCGATGGAGATATACACTCTCTGATAGTTTCAATCTGATTAGTGAAAGTGTTTTTCAGTTATTTTGTGAAGACTGAAAAACATGAAAAAGTTCCATATCTGAAACGTAAAATCAGAAATTTAATTTCCAAAATCAAAAGGCAGCTGACCTCTGTCAATGGATATTTGAACTGCCCTTAATTAAGTTTCATATTAATTGTTGCATGCCCTTTTGAGTTATCGCCCAAAAACTGTTTCGGATGGACATTAGCTGATTACTAGGGTTTCGGCCCATACTCAGTGGGGCCCTAATAAATAGATGTCCACTGAACAATGAATAAATAAGAGCAACACCCAATTTCGGCTCTGTTCACTTTAATAATATTATAATAGATATCAATCTGGGTTCTTATATTCTAATTGATTTTGAGATTAGGATTTTCACACTACATCACTCGCACCTTGAAGGATTAAAACAAAACTTCCTGGTTGGTTTTTCTAACAAACAAGGAAATACAATATTTTATTGAATGACCATATATTGATCTGAGGAGGCTTTCTCAGTGAACGTAAATTACTCTCGTAGACAAAAATATATCATAGCAATTTTTTTAAATATATGCATCTGAATGAAATGGATATCAATTTAACACTTCTCCGTAAGTGCAAAGGAATTATTGATAATTGAAAAAAAGCTTCCAAGGAATTCGTACGTTGATGTGGCCATGCATGCTCAGATAGCCAGTCAATCTGAACCATGTTGCTATTTGTATCTATTCATAATATTAAATAAGATTTATATAAATATTCCATCTTCATTTATTATAAACATGAATAATTACGAGAAATTAAAATTATCTAGTGTTTCTAATCATTTTTCTCAAATATATATTTAAGATTTAATATATTTTTCCTATATAGCCATTTTGGCCCAACCCTATAGGGCCTAAACTCCAGACCCAGGGGCCATGAATTTCACAATTTTGATAAAAGGCTTCATGGACATCATTATAGTGATATACTTTTTTCTAAATATCTATCAAAGAAAACAAGATGAGATATTCACTATATAGTTATATTTTGGTCCCATTTTTTTTTTTTAATTTGCAATGGCCAAACCCACAAGGGCCCAGCGGTGGTTAGGGCATACATTTTACAATTTACATTTCAAAGTTTACATTAATTCCTCTTATCCTAGAGATATCAAAAATGATAACAATTGGCCTTGTAATTTTCACTCAGAATACTCCAAAACACAAAAGTTACAAGCTTATTAGGGAAAATTAATAATGTTCCCTGCATAAGAACAGTGGATAAGTGGATTACTAAGAATAACTGCAAGAGAGCTATAGATTATGAAATTGCACAATCTTAATGTTATAATTCTTCTGAGTCAGGAGCAGGCCTGGCAGATAAACAACAGTCTTGTAGAGCCAGCATGGATGACCTGTATAGTGCGAGATTGTATTCTCTTGGTTATTTTTCTGCCTAGTATGTATATTCTTGGATTAAACTTTAACATTTAATTTAATTACAATAAAACCCTAACTAACCCAAGTGGCATGTCGAGCTACATTCATTCACATGTGCATGTTAAGAAACAATTTGCAAAATAATGATGTTTTCTGGACATTGATCACAATTACTATTGCATGTCGATCGACATACTGACAAGAAAGAAAACATGACCTTATGCTCACATTATTGGTCGCCCACACAATGAATGACAATGTTACGTAAATATACACATGCTGTGCATAAATACATTTTCTGGTCTGGAGGTTATATAATATTTTTTGAGCATGCATATTTTCATACTCAAATTCCTCAATGCTTTGAATCATTATAAAACACTGATAAACAAGAAATATGTGCACTGAGGATAACCCCCCCCCAAAGGTAAACTAGAAACAAGAGGCCCACAGGCCATAACGGTCACCTGAGTATCACATTGCCCACACAGGGAGTCTCATATTTACATTTCTATATTACCGTACATACTCGCATATAAGTCGTTTTTTTTTGGGAGTAAAATATCGATCCTGAAGTCTATGTCTGACTTATATGCGCGTACTAATGTCATAATATTTTTTTTGCCATACAACAAGAATTTTGAATGCGTCAATGACGGTAATACTGTTAGTAAGCAAATCAAGTCACAAGAGGCCTCATGGGCCACATCGCTCACTGAGCACTGATTCACAAAGAAGGCAGTAGTAAGCAAATTTAATCCCTAATTGTGGCCCCCACCAACCTCTGAGAGGGGGGGGGGGCAGTTACCTGAAACAAAACTTAAAATCTACTCCATAATTGGAAGTTTCAGGGTAGATATCCAACTTCATCTGGTTCAATGAAGAAGTTTTAAAATGATTTCCGCAGATATTTGATGTAAGAATAATGATCTTATTGGTGGCCGCCATTACCCTGGGGTCAATGAATTTTGAACAAACTTTTATTCACTGATATCAGGAAGGTTTTCTTGCGCCCAGTAGTTCTTTGAAGGAAGATTCATTTTCCAATATTAATCACCTAATGTAAACTTTGATCCCCTACTGATGGCCCATAAGTAACCCCAGGGGGTATGATTGAAGCAAACCTTTGAATTTCCACTAGTATCGGAAGCTTTCCATATCAATTCAGCTTTTGCTCTTGGCCAGTGGTTTTGAGAGAACGATTATTAAAAGATTTTCCCTAATACTAATCATATGTAAAACTTTGATCCCCTTTGGGGCCCCATCATACCCCCAGGGTCATGATTTGAACAAACTTGAATCCCACTATAATCGATGGAAGGCTTTTCATATGAAATTTCAGACTTTTTCTCGGCCCAGTGGTTTTAAATGACACCACGCCTATTTTTGCATTTTCCGTGAGTTATACATCCCCTATTGCACGGGGCTGGTCCTCATTTGGATACCAAAAACTTGATTCCCCTTTACCAGGGACATATTTGGCTACAAGTTTGTGTGAATTTGGGCCCAAAGTTCTTGAGAAGAGTCGAAAAGTTAAAAGTTAACAGACAGACGGACGGACAGCACGACAGACCGACCGGAAAAGGCGATCAGAATGCTCACTTGAGCCTTCTGGCTCAGGTGAGCTAAAACGTGATACCTTAAATATTTGTAAGAATAGCGAAACCTGATCAATCTTATTGACCGCCTATACAATAATACAATAATTACCGGCAACAATTTCAATACACGGTATCAAAAAATTCTTGCTAGAAAATGAATTTTTTAAGATGGCCGGCAGACAATTTAACAAAAATCCAGTCCGACTTATATGCGGGTCAATGTAGAATTCTTCAGAATTTCTCCGAAAGAGGGGTTACCGACTTATACACGGGTCGACCTATATGCGAGTATATATGGTAGTCTCAATATGGAGTCTTTTTGTTCACGTTATCATCTTTCAAAATATGCATATGATTCCTATTCATATACACAAGAAGATTATTATTTCAATCTCACAGAGGGTGTTGCTAACCGTTCAAGAATTTTAAATGAAAACCATATTGCTACTTTAATGTCCAGTGAGCTTGACCTTTGACCTTTTAACCCCAAATTCAATAGTGAACATCTTTGACACATGGGTAGTTCACATGATATGGTGACTCTAGGTAGAAAGGATAATGCTGAAGAGCCTAGAAATCATATTGCTGTGTCCAGTGCACTTGACCTTTGACCTTTTAACCCCAAATTCGATAAAGATGAGTAGTCTATACATTGTAGTTATGTTGCATTTCTAGAGGAAAATTAAGTTTCCAATTGCCACTTTAAGGTTTGTTGCTATAACTTCATTGCAGATCATAATACAGGTTACTCTCGGTATCTCGA
>CAJDSM010001755.1:3991-27273 GCA_903981925.1 Ostrea lurida
AGAGAGAGAGAGAGAGAGAGAGAGAGAGAGAGAGAGAGAGAGAGAGGGGACGAGAGAGAAAGAGAGAGAGAGAGAGAGCGAGAGAGAGAGAGAGAGAGAGAGAGACTAACGTACATGTACGTGTATTGATTTGACAGAAACCTTCTACATCTAAGCTCTGATACGCAAGTGTTCGTCAACTCGTGGTACGATAATGAAAGAATCAAGTCAGATTATCATGCAAATTACCTTCGTTTTAACACACTAGTCTTATTCCTTATGGGCCTGTCACACAGACAAAAAAAAAACCAGATGAAATGCGCATGTACCACTTACAAATTTGGTACGCGCTGATACGTGGAAACGATAAGAGATTTTTGGGTCTTTGCGTCAAATTTTGACAGATGCATCACGAATAAAACCCTGATAAAGCACTGACAAATCACGAATGAAAGACGGTTGCTGCATGTAGATCAGCGAATAACGCCCAAAAGGAAATGTCCAATTTTTGTTGCTAAGGACACGCAAATCCACTGATTGCGGACGTATCCTCCGCGTATACTCCACGCACTCGCGAATGAATCACGGATGCTCCACTGAATACGTGGTATATAAGTGATACTTCTGCGTTTTTCGCGTGAAACTTTCGTGAAACTTAGCGGATTTGCGCAAATTTGTTTCAAACCACGCATTATAAGCACCAATGCAACACTGAAGAAACGCGCACTCGACGCAAATATTGCTTATGGAAGGCGTACCTATATATCTCACGGTAACATCTCATATAGTCCCCGTAAATTCAGAAATTCATAATGAACAGTCTAAAAGGATGTGGCGCGTATGGATTGGGTTGGCGAACGATCGCCGTTAAAAAACCGTATGAAACACCGATGATTTGTGCATAACGCTGATATTCCACGTTTCACCACGTATCGAGAAAATTTTATACGCGACGCATGCGTATTTGCAGCGTGACAGGCCTTTATGATCATTGTTTAGCATTCACATTACATAATTCTGGTGATTATTCTCCACTCACATTCTACCTCGATTTTCAGATGACCGTTGACAACAGCACCAATACCAAAACATCTATAAAAGATGTGTTAACCTCCATGGCGGAGAATTCCTCCATCCACGGTGTTTCCCGGTGGGTGACGTCACGACATTGGTACCAGCGCGTGCTGTGGATCCTCCTCTTTCTGGCCGCTGCTGGCGGGATGTTTTATCAGCTCTCGCTCCTGTTCTCGTCTTTCCGGTCTTATCCGGTGAAGACCACCGTGGATTTAAAATTTTCCAGTTTAGCATTTCCTGCTGTGTCTTTCTGCAATATGAATCCAATTAAATCAACGAAACTAAGTATGACCAGCGCAGAAACACAGACAACCATTAATGTAAGTTGTTATTTCTTTCTTATACTCCCAAGCGGTTGTGTATTCAATATAACCCTGTCTTATACATCCCTTGGAAACGAAACATGAGGTATCAAGATTCCACCCTGTCTGGGTCAGTATATCTTGTCCGTAGGTAACAACTTTGTGAAAATTCATACAAAGATCGTCTTTTAGTTATTATATGGAGGCGTGTCTTGGCCCTTACTCAAAGTCATTTCCTCAAATCCAATGTCACTGGGAGAAAAGTAAGTATTTTAACTGTTTGGTATGAAAGCCACAGACTCTCCGAGCGTCTGGATACCAATGGTTTACATAAATTTAGACGGTAATCACATGACGCGTTTCCCCGCGCGTTTCAACCAATGACACAGCGACATTTAGTTCGCTAAACAAATTTTCTTTAGACGGCGAGTAGCAAAAATAATAAGACGCAAACATGGCGGCCGTTAGGTCTTTGTTTTTTTGGCTTTTTTTTTTTTTTTTTTTTTTTTTTAGTATTTGTTGTGTATTAATTCACTCGAATAAATGGGATTTATAACACAGCTCCATGCGGTTACAATTGTTAGAATAATTGATTAAAAGGGTTTCCGTCCAGGTTTTCCTTTGTTACCGAGAGCAAAAAATATATATGAGATTTTTTTTTTCTTATCGTTTAATTATGCTTTTGAATAATAAAACAATTTCTCTCATAAATAAGTTTTAAAATAGTTGTTTTTGAAGGGACGTGTCACAAAAAACGCGTAAGAATGAAAACAACAACACTAAATTCAAAATGGTTGTGTGTTCGGGTCAAATAGAGTTGCTGAGCAGAATTAAAAGAATTGGAAGCGAAATTATTATGATTTTTTGTCACTGTGGCCTAGACCTTGGACGGAATTTTCCAAAAATTAATAAGGTTTTCACTCACTTGATATGTAACAATATACCAAAGTTTCAATTGAATCAGATGTAAACTTTTCGAGTTATTGCCCGGAACTTCATCTTTTCAATTTTTTCTACGTTTTTTTTTTTTGGTCACCGTGACCTTGACCTTTGACATATACTAGTAATTTCGAAAATCAATAGAGTTCTCTCTCACTTTTAAATATGTAACAATACCCCAAAGTTCAATTGGATCAGATGTATACTTTTTGAGTTGTCATCCGAAAACCTAATTGTTGAAGGAAGAAAGAAGACCTGTCAAAAGCTGTAAGTGTTTTCAGTACCTCAAGCATTCTATATATAGAGGTCACGTCATCAAGTTGTTAATGTGGGTACCACGTGACCTGTGTGTACACAATGGTACCTCAAGAAGACTACCAAAAAGCATTTACATTGTGGCTGAAAAGGCAGGAAATTTGCATAGAGAGAGGAGGACAGTACTTTGAAGGACTGTAAAAAATAAAATTCAGACTCGTATACCCACGCGTTCCACTTTTAGAGACTTTTTGATCAGCCCTCGTAACACCAGACAATTAATTTATCATTAAATTATACAAAATATAAACGTGGTATACTTTTGGAAAGTTTTTTGAATCTGTTGTTCTTAAATCAAAGTTATATTTAAATAATTGTCTTTGACTTTTGACCTCTAGTATGCTCCACATGACGATACTTTTTTTTACACGTGTATCAGGACACCACAGAATCTGACATATCTGCTTCATACTGGATTTGACTACGGGTAATCCCGTTTACTTTATTTCGACTAAGGGCTCACGGCGGGTGTGACCGGTCAGCAGAGGATGCTTACTTCTCCATGGCACCTGATCCTACCTTCGCTTTTGTCGGAGGTCCGTGTTGCCCTACACTCGATTTTGTATATGGTTTTTTGGATTATGATTACGTTTGACACAATGTTAACTTCGCCTTTTTGCATTTGGATATTTTACTTAATATTGACTCTAATGGCAGACTGACAACCACATTATATGATAAACATGATGACTTTAACTTTGCAATCGTCAACTTTCCCTTTCTATGTAGTAATGTACCACTATCACCTGCTTATGGTGTGTATGTCTCCCAGTTGATTAGATACGCAAGAGCATGTCATGCGTATGAGGACTTTTTAAAGCGAGGCCAACTACTAACTAAAAAGTTGATGTTGAAGGGTTATAACGATTCTCGTTTAAGCCCAAGTTCACCTAATCAAGATTGATGTCTTAAAAGTATATTGACTTGGATAAAAGTGCTCACTACAAATCTTAGTACTCTTTGTCACAACAAAATTTTTCCTGTGTTTTTGATAAATCCATATTATTTGACGAGCATCGCCCTTTGATATTTTTTACCTAAAACAATTATAAACCACACACTACACCATTTCTGATTCCCGAAATGCCTGTTCTGTAGAAACAGAAATGAGGTTTACTATAAGCTTATTAATAAATAATGTTTATTTGCATGGAAATTAAATCACTCCGATTCTACACACAAGTACTGCTGAAGTTGATATTAAGCAATGCTGGAGTTCCTCATTGACAATATCTTTGTAGTTTTTGGCAATCAGTTCTTCCAACAGTCTGTTGAAATTCCAATGGGCACTAATTGTACTCTTTTATTCTGACCTATTTTTATATTTCTAGAGGCAGAATTCATTCAAAAGCTTCTACATGAAAAGAAGAAATCTCTAGGCGTGGGCTTTAATTCAACATTTCGATATATTGACGATGTTTTATCCATTAATAATAATGGATTTTCATTCATATGTCGATTTCATATATCCCAACGAACTAGAAATAAAGGACACACACAGTTTTCCATGTCTGCTTCGTACTTGGATATTTTATTGAACATTGACATTAACGGCAAACTAACTACTCCTTTATGACAAACGGGAGCGATTTCAGCTTCTCGCACCGTCAACTTCCCTATATTTATGTAGCAATATTCCATCATCACCTGCATATGGTGTGTATGTCTCTCAACTTATTCGATACGCAAGAGCTTGTTCTGCGTACGATGCAGGTTTTTGAATGGCGAGGTACAGGCTAGCTTACAGACAAGTTGTTGTTGCAGGGGTTTTCAACATCATGTTTAAAGGCGAGCATTCGTAAATTCTATGGTCGTTATAAGATTTAGTTTACCAATATGACTACTCGATTGAGTCAAATGCTGTCTGATGTGTTTCATAGCCATTGTTAAGCCGTTTTTCACTCACTGATTTGACTACGGACTGTTCCATCCGTTTACCTGATCAAGACTATGGGCTCACGCGGCGGGTGTGACCGGTCAAAACGGGGATTGCTTTATTAGCTTCTTTTCTTCCTCTACCGCAGTCGAACCCTAGTCTGTTTGCTCCCCCCTCCCGCACTGATCGCGCACGCTCTGGTCATACCGGCAGGGGTCGTGTTTTGGCGCGGCAACTCTTCGTTTTTTGTACACTCTCCTATTTAGGACTTACGAGTTCTCGCTCCTCGCTCGCTTATCTTTGCCTTTACATCATTAGTGTCAATTAACAAAACGAGTTTACTTTGATTAGATTATTTTAGCATCTCTGGCAGCTTTCATCAAGTAACAAAATATGACGTTGTTGTGTTGTTAGGTTGTTTATTGTTTATGGGAATGTTCCATTATTATCTCGCTTGGTATTTGAAAGTTTGACGTCACACTGAATGTTTCCGGTCTTGGAGGCTTCACTTGGAGGCTTCAGATATGCATGCTGAGGTCTCGCGTCTCAATGATGCAGCGACAACTTTAACACAAATGGAAGTACCGGGGGAATGCAGACATTTTATCACATATACGTACATATATTCTGATTTATGTGATTATGTCACATGTCCTTTGAACAAACAATAGGATTTGAAGTATTTGAAAATCTATGGCAATATTCATTCAAGGGTGCATGGATTATCATATCATTTAATTTTATTTCACGTGATCACCTAACGCCGATTCTCATTGGTTAAAATACCTTTTAAGAATTGAGGTGATTTTCGATCACGTACCTGAACAAAAAGTAATGTCTAATGGACATTGTTTTGTTGTTGTAATATAAAATTAAATGATAAGAAATAAATCTTATATTATTTCGGGTGATATGCAGGTTATCAGCGAGATTTTAGACGGTAAAACTTTTCATCAATGCGCTTCGCGCATTGATGAGGTTTACCGTCTAAAATTCGGTGATACCTGCATCACCCTAAAACATAGAAGATTCATTTCTTATATCCGTAATATTTTCGTGTATAATAGTATTCAACAAATATTCTTCAAAGTCCTATTAACCTTTACCAAAATGACTTTGTGTTCATCACAAAATTTATTTTTGTCATCTAATTATTGAAGTGAAATTATCACGATTATACAAAGTCATGACAAAATTCACATTTTTGTAGACAATAGTCAATTTTGGTCATGATAGCAATTGTGCAAATAAACTCATGTTTGACCTTTACTTGTGATTTAAGCTACTCGCTGATTAGGTGAAATGCTGGCATTTAGCTCATTCGTTGGTAGAAAAAGAAAACCACCCGATTTGCAAGAAGAACTAGGTCGACATATGCGCAGGCGTTAGCTTCTTCCCTCAGGATGTGCAAGAAATTGAAAGAGCATTGGAAGATTGGCAAAACCATTTCCCTACAGGACAATTCGGAGTGTCTGGCTGCAAGACAATGACATGCCCCCACGCGCCGGTTTTAACGCTAATACCCGACCTCAAGACCATAAACCGAGAATATTCTTATGTCAAAATTTTGATTACTTATATCGTAAAATCTATGGAACGCAGATATTTTTTTTTAAATGCTGTTTTTGAAAACATTCAAATACAAACTTAATCTGAAAAGAGCTGGGTACGATAAGCATAGTAGACCATAGTAAATCGGTCTTGTCCGAACGTAATAAAATCGTGTTATCTTATGTTTCATTGGTCCAGATGATTTGTTTAAGACCTCGTCTGCTAAAAATTACTTTGTTTCCGAGAACAATCTCGGCGTTTTATAAATATAGAGTCCAAAACTGGAGCAATAATCCGAATTGTCATGAAATTTACTGTTTTTGCTACGTTTCAATAAAGTTTTCTATATGGCCACAACCATATATGTATATCAAATTTTCATGGATATATTATTCAAAATATCACAAGTAAAATTTGATACAAAGATGTGACCAAGTTCATATTTAACATTTTTATGTCAAAATCAGTAAATTTTAACATAACTTTAATTCTTGACGTGCGGACAGGGCCGATGTGCTATGCTTCCCGTACCCAGCCCTTTCATATTTCTACCAAAATTATTTCAAAAGTTATTGAGATTTCAAATTTAGACTTTTAAAAGTATATTCTCAAGATTATGGCCTTGGCCCTCGGTCATGACTAAAACAGCAATTTTGACACGACTCCTCTTAATTGACTTTTATTTCACGTGTCGCCTCTGAGGGAGTGATGCTAATGTTTCAAATCAATTGATATTACCCTTCAATCATAAAACATTTCATATCAGAAATTTGTTTATTGATCTAATGAAGAACACAGACAATCTACTACGGATGTTGCTTTAACTTGTTTAAGTCCGTCATTATAATATATCGGTAATGCAATGGAAATTGGACATACAGAATACAATTTGCCATCCTCTAGGGATCAAATAGCAAAACTATTCCAATCCCTGAAAAGTTCCGTTATTCCGTGTATCTAAATCAATGCCTTTCGAAAATGTACTTTTAAAATATGTCTTCAAAATGTGTCCGTGACGTTAGAAAAAACAACCGGAGTACAATTAATGTTTACAATGCTATACATATTTCGCTTTCAAAATTGGATAATTTGATTTTACGTCCCATTGCAGAATTTAGCGCTCATTCAAAGACTTCACCAACTTTAGGCGAATAGTCACAAAATTTAAAACCCAAATCCGCAACAATGAAAGTTCTCGATCGTGCCAACGTCTACAAACTCCTAAAGACCTTCGCCTTTCGTGTCTAATTCCTGGCTAGTAACAACCTATGTTTGAAGCCCGCCGGGGTGGAAAATTGAACCCCGGGACCTTCCTAGCGAGCACCCGCTCCACTGGGCTACCACAATTTACGTGTACAGAATAAAATAGTTTAATAGTATTCAAACATTTTACACAGGTTTTCTACATCGGGTCAGGTAACGGGGTCAGAGAGCACATTGATATTGCCTCCATGTTTCCCCACCAAAAAGTGGGGAGGAAAATCGGCATAGTATACCATACTTTTGATTTTTCCTGGAAAATTTAAAGAATATGAAATCATATCAATATATCTATGTCTTAAAGTAGCATAATCTGTATCTTTTGATTTTATTACACAGTGATTTCTTAAAGAAAATCAAATATATAAAGGGTAAAAATGTGAACCACGAAATCTGCCCGATGAAAATGTAAATAACCAGCGAGAAATAAGCCTAAAAATACGACGTGTCTGCAACGTGGCAGTTCTATAAATGGAAAAAGGAAAATGTCATAGTGACGCGATCTCCTATTCAAAATAATGCTTGAAAGGTTTGTAGTAAATAGCTTATATTCGAAGTATTTCTGAACTGTAAATGCAAAAATATATGATTATATATCACATGCATACTTATGATATGTTGTTAAATACGTATACTATTGTTCACAAAGAGAAAAAGGCCATGTGTATACATCGCAAAACAACACTACAGTACTGTGCATTCCTACATCTCATGCGACTTTGTTGGTTTTCATAGGTCTGTAATATCATCAATAATTAGGAACAAGTGCTTGGTTCTTTCGTATCTTTTTGCTTTCAATGTTGTAATTACGTACAAAAGCATAACTTTATTAGATGTGTACATAGAAAAAAAATCCGAAAGATTTAATATTTCGTAAAGATACAGATTATGCTACTTTAAAATTTGATTTAATGGACAGAAAATTGCCACTGCTACGTATAAAATGGCGAAGTAACAATGTATTAAACGTAATCATAGTCCCAAAAAAAAAAACCCCAAAAAAATACCGAACACATAACTGTCATACAAAATCGAGTGTAGGGCAACACGGACGTCAACACGGACCATCTGGGCCGTAATTTTAATGTTGTTTTTGAGGATATTTTATGATCAGACCTAAGATCGTTTTTTTATCGTCAAATGCACTAGAAGAATTTTTAATTTGTTTTAATATAATATACATTTACACAATTAGGGTACTAATGCAAGTGCGGGAACTGGACGAAAGAAACGAAGTCCAAACCAGGAATCGGTTACAGAAACTGATGCGCAATCTCAGGCTCCTAAGTCTTCCAAACAAAGTGATCAAAAAACATCGTCAGTGCGGAAAGATTTCTCTGTTTCTTCAGATCGTTCACACAACAGACCACATCACAGCTCCGCATCCCAGTCACGTGGGCCGTATAAAAGATACAGGAGAGCTTTCACTAAGGCTCCGTCCCCACGGGGCAAGTGGTGGAAGTATTTGGGGGGTGGACACCGCGTCACAGGAACAGGAGATGGCGACTTAGGGGGTTTCAAGTCAGGGAAAAGACCCAAAAGATCTGCTACAACTGCAGCAGCACCAGCGCCCACATCCTCTCCATCTTACCCTGCGACCACTTCCGGTTACGGATATGACGGATCCTGGTCCTACTTTCAGGATTACCAGGAAGAGCAAGATAAACACGTCAAAGATGAATGGAATCAGCGAGTGACGAAATTCCAGACAGAATTTCAAAAAAACCCGACGTAAGATTAACGGAGTTTTACGAAGAGGCTTACTTTTACGATCGACGGCTGACTTTTACAATATAAAGGGACCAACTTCAAATATGAAAAAAAAATGAATGGGGTATTTCTTAAATTCAAAGACTACAGCAGTCTGCAGACAAATGTCAAATGGTTATATTTATACTAGCATATACCAGGGAATAATTTATTTCCGTGGGGGTTATCTCAGTCTATGTTTCAGCCAATAGGAAGTTGTATATGTAGATCTGTTTTTATGTTAAGTTAAGTATATTCGTGAGATGTCTGAAATGGAGGGAAAAAAAAGGGGGGGGGGGCTAATCAAAGAAAGTTACGTTACCACAAATATCGTTGATCTCTACATTTAAACATTGAATTTTAAACACAAAATAGAGGGGGAAAAGGATGTGTGATCGTTTAAAATAATCAGGGGGATATAAATAAACCTGCTCCCCCCACCCCTACCTACCAAAGTTAGATCTGGTATAAAGCTGCGGTTCAAATGGGAGGGGGCTACATTTATAGGGCAACACAAAAGGTTGGATGATTATTTGTTTGATTTACGACCCGTCGAGAATTTTTTATACATATTGAGACGCCGACAGCTGTAGGGACCTCCGTTTTCAAGGTCATACCAGAACGACCTGTGATTCTCACTTCTAAATGCTGAGGGTTTGGGCGAAAGAGCAATCACTACCTATTTTCACGTCTTAGGTTTGAATCCCATGAGTATTCGGTTTAAAATAGGTCCTCAGTACATGTACCACTAGTCTGGTCCCCGCCCCCGCCCCCTTTGATCACTCGTTCTGGGAGTGATCAAAGAGTGGCGGGGGCGGGGGCGGGAACAGACTACAATACCACAGGCACTCGTTTCTGTAAAATTGATATGACGTCTGTATACCAGTGGCGGATTTAGAGGGGGCAGCCCTCTCTCCCCCCCCCTTTTTTTTTGTGGCCAAACTTAATTATTATGTATAGATATATAGCTAATTAACCTCTAAAAGTAACTTTAAAGGCTCTAAAACTCGAGAGCTTCCGGGGGCTTGCCCCCTTGGCCCCCGCTTTGGCTTCATCCCAGACCTTAAGCTTATTGGTTCCTTTTTCAACGGACCGCCCCCCCCCCTTTTTCGACAAATCCTGGATCCGCCACTGTATACTAATAATAACACGTGTTATTATTAGTATACAGACGTCATATCTTATTTACAGAAACAAGTGCCTGTGCTCAGTACCCCTTGCTTGTCGTAAGAGGCGACTAAATGGGGCGAAAACAATTTAAGGAGGGACAAGTGTAACGGCCAGCCGGGTTCGATCGCCGGTGGCCAGATACTAGTAGCTCAGTTATTGGAGATTCAGGGAGACCGGGTTCACCTGGTCTGGTCTGTTATTTTCTCCCTTCCTGTTACGTTTGTGTAAAAACCATTATAATATATATTACAAGCACCTCAGTTTTAAATGTCGATTTCTCCATTTTATCAAAGATACGGTGCTTACCACTGAGTGGATTACGAAGTTATAGAAATGAGTAGTTTCCAGTAAAACACGTCAAAATGCCGACAAAATATACACCACGTCAAGCAAATGTTGAAAGGATTGATTATTTGCTTGTTTTTTGTTTTTTGTTTTGTCCCGTTGAGAATATTTAACTCATTTGAGACGTCAAAATTGCCGATGAAGGGCTGCACATTTAGACCTATGCTTAGCACTCATGGCTTTTAGCAGTGAGGGTTCTTTTACGAGCCACACCTGCTGCGACACGGTACCTCCGTTTTTAAGGTCATATCCGAAAGACCCGTGATTCTCACTTCTAAATGCCGAGCAATCACTACCTATTTTAACGTGTTAGGTTTGACGCGTTGCTAAGTAGTTTATGATACTTAATGTGGTCGGATTGCAGTTTGTACATCTATTTCGGTCCAATTTCTGTAGTTGGAGTTGG
Organism: Ostrea lurida; assembly: GCA_903981925.1. Taxonomy (NCBI): domain Eukaryota; kingdom Metazoa; phylum Mollusca; class Bivalvia; order Ostreida; family Ostreidae; genus Ostrea; species Ostrea lurida. The sequence continues at coordinate 14,958 of CAJDSM010001755.1, forward strand.
TCCCTTTATATTGTAAAAGTCAGCCGTCGATTGTAAAAGTAAGCCTCTTCGTAAAACTTCACTAACAGTGAAGTTCAGCTACTTATAATATGTATTTAAAAAAATTAGCTCACCCGAGGCGAAAAGCTTTTCTGAATTATTTGTCGTTGGCGTCGTTTTCGTTATTAATAGACTTTTCACACCAGAACCACCGGGCCAATTTGAAAAAAAAGGAATTCAAGTTAGGTCAAATGAAGGGTAACGCCAACACTGACAAGTTTTAAAAATCTCCTTCTCGAGAATCACTGGGTTAATTTCAATCAAACTTAAGTGAGGGGGTTCAAGTCTCTTCAAATGAAAGACTATTCCCTCTTCCAAGGGGAGATAATCACGAAAAGGCAAAAATAGGATAGGGAAATTTAGAAATCTTCTCAAGAAACACAAGGCCAGAAAAATTGAAATTTACATGAAAGCTTCCTGACATAGTGCAGATGCAAGTTTGTTAAAACCACGGCCTTCTGGGTGAAGCCACGATATGGATGACCTTCTGGGTTAGGGTGGAGCCTCGATGTGGGATAAAGCCTTTTGGGTTAGGGTGGACCCGCGATATGGATGGCCTTCTGGGTTAGGGTAGAGCCTCGATATGGGATAAAACGTTCTGGGTTAGGATGGAGCCTCGATATGGGATGAAGCCTTCTGAGTTAAGGTGGAGCCATAATATGGATGGCCTTCTGGGTTAGGATGGAGCCTCGATATGGGATAGAAAGTTTAAAAATCCTCTTGAGAACCACTTAGCCAGAAAGGTCAGGAACTTTACAAAAAACTTTGCTGATATATGGTTGATTCGTTCAAATAATTGTCCCACGGGGTAGGATGGGGGCCACAATAGGGAATCAAAGTTTTATATCCTGAAATATAAAAAAAAAAAATCTGTAGAATATTATCAAGAACAAGAATGGGCCAGAAGGGTTGAAAATTACATGAAACTTCCTGACATAGAGTAAATTTAAGTTTGTTCAAATCATGATGCTCAGGGACAGCATAGGACATCAATTTGGATAAAAGTTTTACATATGCTGGTACTAATGTAGTAAGAAAAATTAAAAATATCGATTTCACTATGTAAGCCAAGGGTTTCATATTTTGTTAATGCAATTTATACAATAATACCTTTCATATGGTGCAATGATGTGTGATCATGTGACCTTTACCTGGAAGTTTGGCCAAAAGTTAAAAATTACCTTTTCAACCGAATGGTACGGTTTTATTGGGATTTTCTCTTTTTTTAGAGGTACAAGAGAAAAAGTAGGGCACCTGATCTCGGACATGCTGGTGTCGTGCGCTTTCAACGGACACGAATGTTACCAAGAGTATGGACTAAAACTAAACAGCATTGAATTTTTGTCTTTGCATACGCCATTCGTTCTTGCCTACATTCTTATGAATTGATCTCTTGACAGTAATTTTACCCTGTTCCAGTCTTTGGAATATGGAAACTGCTACACCTTTCAGGACCCCTCTTACGTCACTAAACGATCAGGACCACATCTGGGTTTGTATGCATATTACACTCCAGTCTGCTAAAGATACCTACGTGTTTCAGCGAGTTACAAAGAAAAATCAGGTCCGCTTGTACGTCCAATGAATTTATGATGTCGAGTATATTGATACTATCTTCCTTAATTCCTTTTTGATCGCTCAGTCACTTTTCGTTACCCTGAGAATATGATTATTGTATATAATAGTTGAACTTCGTTATCTCAAACACTGATATCTCGAATACCATGGCTATGTCAAAGTGATTCAGAAGTCCCAGTCACCTATTTTCTAAGTAATTTTACCCTCAATATCTCGAATCCACGAATATCTCGGTGTTCTTTCTCGGTCCCGTCGAGTTTGAAATAACGAGGTTCGACTGTATATACCGTATATTTGCGTATCACAAATTTTGCGAATCTGCCCCAAAACACTGCTATTTTTTATTTGCGTGTTCCTTTGTTTGCGATTCTTGGTATTATCTGAGAAAAAGATATGGAACACAGTTGGTGTAAATTTTATGCGAATTCAATTGTTTGCGATTCAAAAATACTCGCAAAGCGAAAATTAGATTATCGCGAAAAAAAAACCCGTTATACGGTATATCAGTAAGAGGACACTCGGTCGTAATTTTTACTTTTTAAATTTCTTATCTTTTGAAATAAAAGTCTTACTAAAAAATTTCCTATAAGTTTTAACTAAGAGACAACGCTTCTGTAAAGTAGTTAGAATTCTACGATGAGGCTTACCTTCACATTCTCCTAAAATGTCCTGGAACAGTGTTAGGGCAACCATTTTTGTGTAAGTGTAATTTTGACTAAGGAGTGCCTTGATAAAGCATGGAACGGTATGTACATGTAGCAATGTGTTAGATAGCGTAGCACGAATGGCGACGCTATGTAACAATTACAAAGCGTCGCCATTCGTGTTACGGTTTGTAACAAATTGTTACATACCGTCTCGTTGTCACATACCTTGTCTTATCGGTGTGGGCGATATCTCCTGTTTATTTCTGGTAATAACACCTACTGGAATAAGTGATATCATCCATTGGACTATGTGAACATGTGATGTAACCAATTCAATATGAGTAGGTGATATCGCTAAGTGACAATACATACATGTATATTTTGTCCCACTACAGTTGATCTTCGATATCTCGAACACTGATATCTTGAATACCATGGTTATGTCGAACTGATTTGGCGGTCCAAACAACCTATTTCCTTAGTAATTTTACCCTTGATATCTCGAATTCACGGATATCTCGAACATTTTTCTTGGTTCCATCAAGTTCGAGATAACGAGGTTCGACTGTATTTACAACAGATATATAGCTAAGTGTATATAGATTTAAAATGTTTCTATTGACAGGTCTACGCATGACATTAAACATTGAAAGGAAAGAGTATCTCGAGGATTACGTGGATGCTTTTGGTATGAGGTTGGTAATTCACGAACCCGGAACGTTTCCTTTTCCGGAAGAAGAGGGTTTTACACTTAATCCTCACTATGAAACAACGATAGGAATGAAACTAGTGAGTATACAATGGTGGTTCCTCCCAGATTTTAATTTGTACACCAAAGAAGTTTAGGTACATACCTTTTTTATATTACCATCATTATTATAATTACACATTTATATATACAATTACTCTAAAGTTCTTTACATGTAAATCAAATAACAATACACACAAAAAGGGCATGGAATAATTCTGAGCTGAGGTCAACATACATGTAACCAAGAGTAGACAGAACTACAAAAACATTATCTAAGACATGCTGTTTTAAGGCCTTAAGATCCAACGGAAGAGAGTTTCTTCTTGTGATCAATTTTGTGCACGCATTTTTTCCAATACGTTAGTGAAACTTTCAGTGTAGGCGTTCTATTTATCCGCCCGTTGTGTTGAGGTCTTCTGCAATTCAAAATATCCCCGAAAATATCTAGTCGAAATAAAGTGTATTTGTAGAGAGAGAGAGAGAGAGAGAGAGAGAGAGAGAGAGAGAGAGAGAGAGAGAGAGAGAGAGCACAAACCGACAAATAGTTGGACCAGTGCAGTCATCCAAGTGGAGGCATTCGTTTTGTATAGGCCAAGATAATGATCAGTGATCAATCTCGCAAGTCCCAAATAAAATGCTAAACAAGAGCTGAGCAAACACGGACATCTGGACACGCTATAGTGGTGGAATCAGGTGCCTAGGAGGTCACATCCGCCGTGAGCCTATTGTCTTTATCAGGTAAACTGAGTAAAAATCAGTGTATGAAAAACGTTATGAAACATTGTCTCAATGGCAGGCCATACTGGCAATGCGGCAGAATGACGTCAGTCTATATGTCAACACCCCTGTGGCTGTCTGCAGACGTCACATAACTCTTTTTAAAAAAACATGGCTAACCAAACTGAAAAATCCTTTACCCATGGAAGGTTTAAACATGGCAGATACCTGATGTGCAACACGGCGCAAGCGCAGACAGTTTAGAAAGCCCTGTCACCGAACGATTCCTCCGTATTCTTAGGGCCGCGAGGTCTGTAAACAACAAGTACATGTAGGTGAAACGGGGGACAGACAAAAGAAGGATGAATCGAACAGAGAATGGAAGAATAAATCTAACAGACAATGAAAGAATAAAATTTATCTAACAGACAATGGAAAGAGTAATTGAACTGGAGACCTACGTAGAAAGATCAATAATTATTGGTGTAGTACTGTTAAAACTAGTAGGGTCAAAGAACCCGTTGCCGGGCATCTCGCAGGGCACATATAGGAAGGTCATTGTATGTAAAACTCACTGTCCTGACTAACGCGAAGAGAAAGAACAAGGAGATCGACTGCCATTGGCGTGAACAAAGTCAATGACTTCACTAGCTAGAATGACTCTGGCCTATCTCCCTCCGGTGTTGTTTTCTCTGTGAAACACGTTTTAAACTCTTGTAAGTGACTGCATACAATACACAGGATGTACTTTGCAGTAAACAAATACGGAATGAAAAATCTACCGATTCCATCTCACCATGCGGCAGCCATATTGAATTTTTTGTGTGCATTTACCAACGCACTCCCTTTGTAGGATGCAGGTGGTATACACCAAAACGTGTACACCTTTGCATTTGTTTACGGAAAAGTATATCAAGCGCCTATGTTTCAACTCTTTAGCAAGTAAAAAATGGTAGAAATTATGTATAAAAATGTGTATTTTTTCAATCTTCATTTATATCATATTATTTCATTTGTATTGTATAATTTTCCATTTGCGTAGTATAATTTCCATTTATATTGTAAAAATCATGTTTAGTGTGTAATTCTCATTTGTATTGCAAATTAATTATATGTCTCCCCTCTTCCAGGTGAGATTAAATTGTTTTTGTACTTTCTGTCAGTCTGTTTGTCACAAAATCTTGTGAACACTTCTTCTTTAGACTTGGTACAATGCTCATTGCCATTGTAGATTGCATATTGTCGAGAAAGGAGGATCCAATATTTTTCCAAAAGATATAATGGATCTAAGAGGAGTGGAGGGTGTAAAATACCTTGTAGATACTTCTTATGGCTTATCCAATGAACTTGAAACTTTGCACAATGCTTCATTGTCATTTACAGACGTGCATATTGTCGGGTAGGAGGATTTGATTGTTATCCGTAAAGTTATAATGGATCTAAGAGGGGTGGAGGGTGTACAATAGCGTGTGAACACTTCTCCTATTTGGCTTATCAGATATCCTTAAAATCTATAGTAACAATACTTCATTAATCATTTAATGAAGTTCACATTGTTCTGACCAAGGATCTGATGTATTCCTGCAATTTACAATGGATCAAAGAGGAATGTTTTGTAGCTTTTTCGTGTACAGGGGTATACAAATAGGCGAAGGTAACATCGTCATCATGTGTTAAACGTAATCAATAAATCCAAAAAAAAACAAAACATAACAAAATCGAGTGTAGGGCATACGGACCATCTCGACAAAAGCGAAGGTAGGATAAGGTGGCATGAAGGAGATAAGCATCCTACTGCTGACCGGTCACACCCGCCGTGAGCCCGTAGTCGAAATAAAGTAAGCGGTATTAACCGTAGTCAAATCTAGTAGGAAAATGACAGTCTAACAACAGGATATGAAAAACAAATCAGTCAACACATGACTTAGTGATACTTCTGATAAATCGCAAACAAGGTCATTATAGCGACCGTATAATTTGCCGAAATGATGACTTTTAAACGAGATTCGTTATAACCTGCAACTTCAAACTTTTTTTGTTTAGTAGTTGGCCTCGCTTTAAAAAATCCGCATACGCAGTAGCATGCTCTTGCGTATCGAATCAAACTGCGAATAAGCAGGTGATAGTGGTATATTACTACATAGAATGGAAAAAGTTGACGATTGCAAAGTTTAAAGTCATCACGCCTATCATATAATGTAGTTGTCAAGTCTGCTTTTAGAGTCAATGTTAAGTAAAATATCCAATATGAAGCAGATCTGTCAGATTCTGTGGTGTCCTTTATATCGAGTTCGTCGGGATATATCAAATGGACATAATTGTGAAATTAATGAAATTGTAATTGAATAGCACATCATCTATATACATATATGTAAGGTTGAAGGACAACGGCAAGTTTTTTTGTTTTTTCTCCGTAACAGTTTCTGTACAAATTCTGCTTCAATATGAATAAAAAATAAGTCTGCCAAATAGGGGAACACAATTAGTGTCCATAGGAATACCAACGATTGATTGGAAGACCTGGTCTCCTAAGGCTACAATAAATTTATCTATAGAAAACCCAAGCATGGTTCTTATATTCTACTTCAGAGGTATTGTGTGTTTGCAATCAGAGTAGGTTTTTTAAAAAATATGTTCAATATTTTCGACTGGTGCTTCAGCATAACAGTCATTATTTTTGTATCCATAATACATGCTCTGACTTTTGTCACATTTAATGTTGGAATATCTTCTCTATCTTTTTTTCCTCAGATGCACGTAAATAAAGCAACACAAACACACAAACAAACCATTTAAATAACAACATATACTGCAAAAAAAACAAAACTATATCTGAGATGTGAGCAAGTACATAAATAATTAATTAATAGAATAATTGTCAAATATTGAAATCGATCATCACGAACAAAGTTTATATTCTAAATTTATTCTTATTACAAGGTATCAATTCAGCGTGCCTCGCAGCCTCGATGGAGATTGTGAATCCGGAGAAGCTTTTCATGCAATGTTTGGAAATACGCTACAATCCTGTAGGTAAACTTAATGGGTTTTTTGGGTGTTTTTTTTTTTTTTTTTTTTTTTTTTATATTTATAATTCATTTATTTTTTGCAACACAGAGACACTCAAACATACAATATAAACATAAAGACACTCAAACATACAATTCCCTTCTCACAGTGGTTACTTGCTACTTGCTGTGCAGCAATTTGTAATTACCAAATTTCTGTTATCTAATTTATAACAGAAAAAGAAAATAATAAACAGTATTCTATTCAGTCAATATAAAATCAGTCAAAAATAATTTTTCAGCCTCCTCCAGGCTTTTATCAAAACTGTGCAATTTTAGGTTTTTGAATTGCAGCATATTTATAAGGTTATGTTCTTTACTCTGCATCAAACAAATAAAGATGTATTGTCTTAACATACATGTATAAAATTAAATAAATTTTATAGCTTTATTATTAATAGACAATGGCATTTCAACGTAATATAATATTTGACACATTAAACCAACTCTTTTCTGACTTTTTATGTACATGTATAATCATTCCACAATGGTTTTGGGTTTTAAAACGATGAAGTAAATACATGGATAATTGTCTCAACATTATATTGTACAAAATCTACAACAGCCAATTAGTTTTAGGCATTAATTTTTTTTTCAAGTAATATCCTAACCAGGAATGATCTGTGTTAAAATTCTAAACTGTAACCCATTGAACAGAAGTTTTGAAAAAACAAATTTTAAAATTACTCCTTGTACTCGAAATATCACCCACTCCATATGGAGATAATTCAGTCTTCCACTTGCCCAATGGAAGATTGGGATATCTCTTTTTTCAATTCAAAAAATTTGTAAATAATTTTAGAACATTTTTCATGCACCAAAACAGGTTCAAAAAAATACAGGCATAACAATGGATTAATATTGTTGATTTATTGAATGTCTATCAAATAGTTATCTTCTTAAATAATGTTGACATGCAGAAATAATGCCATTATATTTCATTACACATACGTGCACCTTGGAGAGATTGTATAAACGTTGAAAAACTTTTCTAAGGTTAAGACTTTACATCAGAGTCAAAAAAAATCTTGAACAATTTTAATTCCTTTTTCATACCATTTCCTTAATAAAGACTGGTTTTCCAGACTATTTTAAATATTAGAATTATACCACACTGGAATATTTTGAAAATTGTTTTGACATTTGGAAGATTAAGGTAACTTAATGTTAAACTGTTTAGAATACGTGGACCAATGGCGTCAAAACCCTGACCAGTGGCGGATTTTAGGGGGGGGGGGGGCAGGGGGCCCGCCTCCCCCCCCCCCCTTTTGGTGGCCAAACTTAATTATTAAGTATAGATATATAGCTAAATTAACCTCGTAACAAGTATCTTTAAAAGCTCTAAACCCGAGAGCTTCCGGGGGCTTCGCCCCTGGGCCCCGCTTTGGCTTCAATCCCATTTATCCTTTAGCTAGTTATTCCCTGTATTCAACGGTAACCGGGCCCCCTGCTTTCCAACAAATCGTGGATGCGCCACTGATGAGCTACCTATTTTGGCATACGTACCTCCTAAAATGTAACATTTTAATTTATAGCATCAAGATTGTTTAGAAATATGTTAACATTCCGGGGCAGTTGCAAGCCGACTAAAATGTAAACAAATTAGCTGCTTTTGGTTAAGACTTAATGAAAATCAGAAGAGCGGTGTGTTGATTGCATCTCAATTTAATTGCCAGCAACTTATTATGGTGCCCTGGTTTTTTCGAAAGTCTTAGGGGATGGGGTTTTTCCTCCTGATGCTTCTGAATTTATGCAATATTTATTTTTATTCAGGCTGGTTTTGAAACTCTGTCGCCAGAGAGAAATTACATGCAGTCAGTGCGAGTCATCCCGTCTACACTCGTGACATTAGTGTGGACGACGAGTCACTTTAACGCTATTTTTCTAAACGCAAACGAGTAAGCAGTTCATTCCTTTCGCCAAAAATTACTAACTTCGAATGTCAATAGCATGACTGAAATAACATCAATCAATTCTCGTCATATATTGCAGAACATCAGGAATGTGAGGCCTTCATCAACTACAAAGTTTAGAAAACAATATGATTACTGTGACTGCGAAGTTCCTTGTAGGTAGTATAGCTAGACAGAGGAATTCAACATGACAAGGCCGTAACCAGAGTAGGTTGGCACTGGTTGCATGTGCTACCCCCCCCCCCATATTACAAACTCTCTCAAGCTTCCCGGGGCTTGCGCCCCTTGACCCCATAGCTAGAATCCCGTCCTGGACCCCGTTGAAGGCCTCCAGATCCTCAATGAAAATCCCTTACCCTCATCAGCTTCCCGGGGGCATCGTCCACTCCTGGAACCCTCTATACAAGACCTATCCCTGGCCCTCGGGGATCGTAGAATCTATGAAAATGCTTATAATGCTCTTAGCCATCGGGGGCAAAGGGCCCCTGGATTTCCCTAACTAGGCGCTAACCCTACACAACCTAGCTGGGGGAAGCCTAAATGGGCTTAAAGACCCTTCCTTTAAGTTTTTGTGCTATCCTCCATGTGAACATCTCCCTGGTTAACGGCCCTCGATTCGACGTCTTCGCTTGTAGCTTTTAATCGGAAGAACTAATAAAGTCTGAATATTGGTCCCCTTCCTATCGTATGGTACAACTCTTGAACCATGCATTTTTTTTTTCAGACAAAGGTGTACGAGACAAGTCTGTCCTGGAAGAGTGCGTGTGCCGAGTCACAGAGATTCTTCAGAGTAAAAACAGAAAGGGACATTTAAGTTGTATCTTTTTTGATATATGAACGATGCACTGCCATTGTTTTAATTCTTTTAAAAAAAAAAAAGACCTACGTATATACATGTACTCGTCTATACAGTCGGATTTTTTGGGAGTAACACTTTGGTCCAAAAGTCTAAGTCCGACTTATATGGCGAGTCCCTTAAGAGAGATCAGTATTTTTCTAGTCGGCGAAATCAATCAAATGGTACCAAATTTTGAAAACAACTACGAAACGATTATCGCGATTTCATCATCCAGAAAAATTGTCTGGAACATAGAAATATAAAAAAAAATAGTCATTGACACAGATAAAAAAATAATAGAATTGAACTTGATATTAATTTTGGAGAAAGAATAATTAAATACCGGCATCATTTCCTCAAAATATTCTTGACAGGGGCAAAATCAGTTGTAAACTTTGATTTGAAATTGTTAACCAATTCTGGCAAAAAAAAGTTGTACCCGACTTATAGGCGGGTTATGGCAAATCCCTTCAAAAATGACTCGAAAAAACACACCGACTGTTAATAGGCGAACCGACTTAAAAGGCGAGTATATGCGGTAATGTTTTGCTGATTTTCATAGGTGTAAACACAACTTTTAGAATTTCATTGAGTGGGGGATTTTTTTTTTCTCTTGAACTTTTCTTTTCATGAAAAAATTAAGAGATACATGTAATTTATGAATTGATAATCACCAGTTATAAGTTTCTGTTGCTCAGTTCAATACATACAATATTACATCGTATTAACTTTATAATTGTTGTATTTGTAGGTTCAGAATATTTATGGGTGACATCTGTGGTCCAACAAAATGGTACTTTAACGGAGACTGTTATTATATTAACAAGCCCAGTTTTCCCTATCAGAAGGCTACCACAGAAAAGTAATTTATCATTTTATATTCTAAACCAAGTTATATCCATAGAAAAAGTAACTATCAATGCTTATTCTACCAGATTATAACCAACAAGAAAATATATTTACCTAGATCTATACCAATAGAAAAGTATATATCTTTATATTCTAACCAGATTATAAGCCAATAGAAAGTATCCTATCATTTAGGGAAATAACTAGATTCTCATTTGTGATTTTGCGACCGTTAATGCTGATTTAACGGTTTGCGAACTGAGTTTACCGGCGACGCGCGTAAGCGGACCGGTAAACGGATGTTTGCAACCGTTAAATAGCATTACGGTCGCAAATCACAAATGAGAAAGGTAGTTATTCCCATTTCTAATGGCAATTTTTGCTTTATGTTTACATTTGTTTTGCTATTTTGTTATGAAATGTCTATGCTTGACGTAATATTTTTTGCGTCACGGCATTATGACGACACAATCGAAAGCATCCCATTGTTATGTTACTGCGTCAACGGCATTATGAACGTCACAATCGAAGCTTCCCATTCGGTAAACGCTCTTTAACACCGTATCAAAATCTCAGTGCATTATCCAATTCAAAAAATACTGTTACAAAAAATTGCATTTAGATTATATTTTACCAAGATTATACCAATCGAAGATATCTATCATTTATAAAATATTTTCAGATTAATACCATAAAAAAAGTATCTATCATTTAATATTCTAACCAGATTATACCACAGATTGATTGATTGATTGATTATTTGTTGTTTTCGTCGATTATTTGTTGTTTTTCATCCCGTTGAGATAGTTCACGTCATATTGAGACTCACCATTGCCGGGAAGGGCTGCAAATTTATGGCTTTTAAGGCAGTGAGGGTTCTTTAGCGTGCCACACATGCGCGACAATACGGAAGCTCCCGTTTTTTAATGGAATTCCCGAAAGCTCGTATTCTCACTTCTACAAATGCCGAACTCTTTGGCGAAGGAGCAATCACTACCTATTTTAACGTCTTGCGTTTGACGCGGCCCGGGTCCGAGCACGGGGCTCGAACGCACGAACCTCCCGATACCACGAATAGGGCGAGAGCTCTACCACTTGAGCCACCACTAACTGCGACCGGTTTTAAAATACCATAGAAAGTAATTCATAACCCAGATAATACCATAGAAAACATTATCATTTATAGTCTAACAGATTATTACTTAGAAAAATACCTATTCTTCTATAGTCTATACCAGATTATACTATAGAAACGTATCTGTCTTGTATATTCTACAGATTATATCCTTAGAAAAGTATGTGTATTTCAGCCAGATAATCCATGAAAAAGTGTAAAGATAACAAGAACGTAATCATTCATATGAAGAGTTGGACCAAACATGGACCCCTAAATACACCAAGGTGGGATCAGGTGCTTAGGAGAAGTAAGCATGCCCCTGTCGATCCGGTCACATAGCGCCGTAGATCCCTTTACTTGACGAGAAAACGAAGTAACCGTGTCAAAATTAGTGTATAAGAGAAGAACCAAAATTGATCTGAAACGCCGTCAGACAAAACATTTTACTACAAGTTGTTAGCGGGGGTTTTAGAGTCACGTTCAATAAAGTCATCATCCTCGCAAATTCCTTTTGTCATTATAAACGATCTAGTTTGCCCCATACAACCTGTCAGTTAATGGCTGCTTTTTGGTTAAAATGGTTTCTGAGAATGTAACAATTGTTAATGTTCCGTTTTTTATATTACACTGTTTTATTTGATTGAGACAAATTAGGTCCACGGCCGGGCGGGTGCGATTGGTCAACAAAGGGGGTTGCTTGCTCCTCCTAGGACTGATCCACCCCTGGTGTGTCCCAAGGGGTCCGTTGTTTGCCCAACCCTTGTTTTGTATTCCTCCCTGTTGAGACCTTCTAGATTGA